>VZTR01017813.1:4649-15118 GCA_013400775.1 Chaetops frenatus | reverse complement strand
ACGTTGTATAGGCTGTCCAGTTAAATAACCTCAGAGGTTGTATTACAATAGAACAGATATTATTTATGATGGAATAGAAAAACTCTAACTGATCAAGGTACTTTGAAATGTGACAATGTCAGATGTTCTGGACACTTTCCAAAGACTATTGCACATGTTATCCCTTGAATTTGTTTTTAAACCACCATTAAATAACCCCACACATGAGTGCTAAATAAAAGGAATTGACTAAATGAGCAAAAGAGAGGTTATTTATTTATTTATTTATGTTGTAATTATTTTGTATTTTACTATAGTGTCTGCTAACTTACAACATTCTAAATATGCCACTCAACTCAGTATCCTACATTCACAGGTATTATTTCAAAACAGAAAAAAAATTTGTTTAATCCTACTTCTTGCAATTTTTATTGATGTAGGATCTTGACCACCCACAGTAGGTAGTACCCCTTTTAATGCTTCTGGTAGTTCTGGACAGGTACGTTCATTATCTTTAGCTAATTTTCATTCATTAATTCACTTATTAACCAGACTCTTCTGATCTTTATGATCATATTCGGATCAATATGATCTTTGGCTTCTATGAAGGATTTCCATGTAGAGGGAGGGGTCCTCTCTTCCAAAGCTGTCTGGGGGGTAAAAAAGAGGCATAAAAAGACAATTAGTTTCATTTCTTTGGTAGTCCTATCAGCAGATAAATATATAGGTCCCTTTTTGGTCTAGTGTGAGAAAAGCCTGGCATACATCAACAATTTAATAACAAAAAGCTTCTTGCTTGAATCTCTCCTTGTGTACTTACTAATTTTCTGTGTCTGCAGTGCATTAATGTTTTGGGAGGTTGATCTGAAGTTATGTTGCTAAACCCTTACTTAAGACTTCCAGATTTAAAATACACACAAGGTTTTGTAAGATTTTTGTAAGCTTTGCTCCCTTGACATTTAGTATTTAATTTTAAACTAGATGATGCCTCCAGGTTTACAAGTGACCTCTAAAAGTAAAATTTTTTCCTAAAATTGGGAAGGTAGCAAGGACTGCTGTCAGCATAGTTCTTGTGATTTTAACAAGGAAGATTCTTCAATCCCTTCAATGGAAAATGTGAGTAGCAAATGAATTACATTTTTCATAAAAAATAGTCATCTTCACTTTCTGTAGTGTATTTTACATGGGCCAATCAGAAATCTTTGCAAGTCTTAGATAGTCTTGAGTTGTAACTCCGCCTTGCTTGGGCTCTGTCAGGAATCATTATCATCATTATTGTCCTCCACTCTCCAACTCTTCCTTGCATTGAATCACTTGTGGGTCTCTACTCTGAACTACTCTGGCTTTAAAATAAAACCCTTTTATGCACAAGGAGGACCGTTTTTCAAAAAGCCATACCAGTTGTGAGGTACAGTCCACACTGTGGCCCCATGAACAGACGTGTTAGCAGCTCATGGCAGGGAGCTAGAAGTGAGCAGGAAGGAGGGAAACTGGGATGTGAAATTCCTTGTTCTAAGGACCTATCACTCAAAGCCTGAATCAACTGCCTTCAAATTTACGGATTACTACAACAAGCATGCAGGTTGTGCTGGAGTTCCTACTGATTCAATTCTTTCAGCTGGTGTTACAGATGTTTTTTTTCCACTTCTGTGATAGGAGCATAGCTTAAACAAACTTTCCTTAAAATCAAACAAACAGTCAGTTCCTAAACCAACTTCACAGATAGCAAGTCAATAATACAGCCAAAGGAAGCTGTGTGTGCTTCCCTCTGAAGAAAAGTAGCACAGCAGAGAGAAGGCCTCTAGTTTAGTCTTGCAGTCTTGCAAGAATGTTTGAGGTCCTTTTCAGCTCAGGTAACTGCTGTCCACCTCTATGGAAACTAATGCACACAGGAAGGTGGAGAGAGGGAAATTTGTGAGTGTATTTGGCTTTTGGGTGGTGCTGGATGGTTGGCACGCAGGTGGGCCATGCAACTCATGCACCGTGGGCGTTTTTCTCTGCCTTTTCTTGCTTGGCCACTTGACACCATAGTTAATCGAAAAATGGTGGGAGAAATCAGGAAGAGGTTGGCTGGCTTCCAAAAGAGAGAGAGCTGCCTGTTTACCTCATTTCCCATATGAAAACATTCCCAGGTCTTTTTGAAAGATCAAAGAGAAATATGTGCAATTTTCTCTTCTCCTGTCACTGAGGTTTGAAAGCCTCATTCTGAAAGCCAGTTTGAATTCAACACCCTCCTGTTAACCAGACTGACATTTGGATCAGGTCTTCCTAGTCAGAAACAAGATCAATCCCTGAGAATCTCTGCTTAAAATTTGCCTGGAGTCAAAAGAATTAAAAGCTAGAAAGACAATTTTCATTGCCATTGGAAACCATTCATTTTGCTGCACTGAATGGGGTGAAAAGGTGATGTATGCTGGAAGAATAGAACTGTACAGGGGTACAATTGAAACACAATAAGCCAAATATATTGGGGGTGGCAAGGGATAAATTTACTCTGGTTATGTAAAAAGTGTAATTTTCTTTTGAACACAGCCTTAAGAAATAAAGCAGTTTGTTGACATTTTCTTCAGGCAGCTCTGCAGGTAAACATTGAATGAAACATCCTCAAAGTCCTCTGTGTGTAACTTCACTTTCCTCCATTTAAATTTATCATAAGTGTATATAAAGAGGTGGATCACATTCATTTTCTTGGGATGTAATCTGGCAAGCATAACAAAAGTAGACCTTTTTTCCCTGCACATAAATGTTGTTTCACACAGTTCCTTTTATATTTGTTCAAATGTGTCTGGTTACAAGACTGGTTTTGCCCACATCCTTTGCTCCTAAATAAAAAGCTAAATTAAAATTATTCATAGTCGGTGAGAATAGGATGAAGAAATGAATGAAAAATCTGCAACAAGTTGATGTTAAACAAGTTGCCTGGAACAAACTGTACTTATATGAGGTCTTTCCTTCAGACTCTAGATTTTTCTTCTTTAGAGACAACAATTGTATCATGATCAAAAATACTATTTGCTTTTCACAGAGTAATACGATTGAAATTCAGGTTAATTTTATTTGAAGTAGAGGTGATAATTTTTCATGCTTTATACGCAGAAGGAACCCCCATGTTGAAATAAAATACCAAGAACATCTGTGTAAGTTCATGAAAACATTTCCAGTTGAAGACAAAATCTATTTCTAAAAATCCATTTGTGAAAATTGAAGAATTTCCTATCTAAAGACTGGAGAGTATTCTAATCCAGCAGTGTTTAATTTTTGCCATTGGGTAAAATAATTATTTGTTTGGAGTTTTCTGAAATTACTTTTAAATTGTTTCAAATATAATTTTTGAGATCAAAATTATCACAATTTGGTATTCTTTTAGTCACAATAATCTTGTAGCAAAACTGAAAAATATCTCTTATCTGAAAGAAAATATGGGGAAAAATACCCAGTTCAAGTTCCAGTCCTATCCTGTTGCTTGCTCATTTTTATTGAAGGTTGACATCTGAAACAGAGGTAGCCTTTTCCTTGCCTAATTTCAATCATGTATCCTAGCACCCCAGTTGTGAAAAGTGAGCAAATGTTATCTGCCAGCTGGGAATACTGCGACAGAAAAGTGAAGTAACATCGAGTTAATGTTTCTGTTGCTCTGCAGCGAGTGACTGCCCAGACAACATTTTAGCACTGCTGTTAGGCTGCTCAGGCTGGACATACCTGCTGTGAAGGATCTTGACTGACAGAAAAATATAAAGTGAGGGGTATACTCTGCATTCTGTGAGTGTAATGGGGATGAAAATTCTTAGGGAAAATACCACGAGACTGCAAAAGGAATATGAGCAAAGAGGTGTGCTATTCTAAAGCTTAAAAGTAAAATTAATTTTTAAAGGAATGACGGAAGGTGGATTTAGCTAAGAACAGTTCATTTGGGTTGTCAAAATGTCACTTTGCTTCTTTTGTTTAGGGACTAAGTGTTTGATTGTCCCTTTTTCTGCCACTTAGACTCTAGCAACTCACTGAGAATTTCAGTCTCATGAAACTTGCCTTCACTAAGGAAAGATGTGACTCCAGCAACTTCCAGCTTTTCAGAAAGGGATCTATAAAGCTGATGAGATTTGGAAATCTTTCAGAAGACAAAATTTCACTGCACAGTGATTACTGGGTCAGAGGAATTTTATGAAAGATAGACCCTCTAATATGTGCTATCAGATGCCTATGGGTATTGGCAGGGATTCCTTTTCTGTATCTTTCACTGATATTTTGTCTTTCAGATTAAAAACTACATGCTGTAGACCTGGTTGGAAAACACATATTTGATGCAATTAAAAAAAAAATATATTTTCTAAAGTAATTTTTATCCCAAGTCCAAATTCTAAGATAAAACAACATTTTTTAGTGAATGAAAGCTATGATAAAATTTAGAATTTGGTCAAAATAAACTGCTTGACATGGTTATATTAAGAGTTGATAAAAGACAACTTGGGATATCAGATAGGTTCTTTGTTCTAAACTCCACTCACTGTTAGTGGCTTTTCACAAATATTAGTGTTCCTTAACAGGTTTGGCAAAAGGTGTTTTATTCAAGAAAGAGCTGGAGGTTTCCCTTACATCCTATTTTATTTAGCATGTGTTTTATATCACTAATCCTGTACACAAACAGTTTTAAAATTAAACAGTATTAAAATAGTTAAGGAGAAGATGATAAACAAGGTTCTATTATTCATTATTTGTAAGCATTAGTGATATTTCTGAATCTGTGTTCCTTATTCTTCAAACCATAGAGTTTTCTTTTTTCATGTGTTACCTAGCATACAAAGGTAGGAAATATAAATCATTAATTTGTGAAGTAAATTTTTATAGATTTTAAGGTAAAAAATAAATTTTGATATATGAAAAAAAAACCCCAAAAACTCCCAAAACATTATTTCATATTCCTTGAAATAGAATCTGTTATTAAGAATTCAGGGGTGATCAGAACACTGTTGAAATGGGAGCCAGGAAAAAGGGGAGAGAGACAGACAAAAGCTGTCCAACACCATTGGAAGAACTAGGATGAGAACCCACTTTTCAGAGTGCTAGTTTAAGACCACAGGTAGGAAAAGACTTTACAAGAAAATAGGATTTAATTTCCTGGATAAACAAGGAAAAAAAGAGAATATCCTACACTTGTCAGTATCTTTATACATCAAAACGATATTGTAGGCAGCTTAATAGTGCAGGAATTAAATCAATGGTGCTTCAAAATTTGAAAGTTTCTGTGCAGTTAAGGAGCAGAATAGATATTTGCATTAGTCCATACATGAAGAACTTTTCCTGTGCCTATAAGAGTTTATTTGGGATTTCTTGAAAGCTATGAAAGGGCAAAGGACTTGTGCTGGATCTTTTAAACTTTTCCGCCTTCCCTAAGGCTGTTCTGACTAGATGACTCTTGAATCATGCAGGAAACAATGATCTTGGACGTGAGCCAAAAATTACAGACTTTGCTTTAATTTAGTTTGGAAGCCACTGGAGAGAGAATAATGTTGCATCCATCTTACTAAAATCTGATTGCAGGTTCATGATGTGGAGGCAGCCCATGCTGCAATGCACAGTGTTTATATCATTATATTGTATGTGTATACATTAAAGGAGTGATTAGGAAGGTTATCAACAGAACAGTTGCCATCCACCTTGGCAACTGAATTTGCAGACAATATTTTTTATAAATCACTACCTTGTTTTTAAACGAATGTAATATAAGTCATAGTTCTGAATATACTGACTGGAAAAGAATGTATTTAAGATTTCCTTTAACTGAGGAGTTTAATTTTTTTTTTTTCTGGAAGTCTGACAACACTTATGGCTTGCCAGATACATGGTCCAGGTGATATATGTGAAACCTCCATATAAAATCAATTACATTGTCAAAGGGCAAACAAACAATGTATGGGGAATGGCTTTTCTCGAAGTGGAATATATACTAGAAGAATTGCAAAGATAATATCTGAGGTGGATGGTAAACCATCACACTGAATGAGTCCCATGGCCAGAATCCAACCTAACACTTGAGAACAGTGGAACTATGAGGAAAATTCCTCCACAGACTGTTCCTCAGTCTGTTGTGATCTAGTCAGATACTTCCTATTTGTCTTTAACTAGGATTAGATGGTTTTTTGTACCTTTTCTTCATGAGATAGGTTTCTTCTAACTTTCTAATTGACATTACAGGGGGCAGGAGCAAGAATAGAGCTACTGCCAAAACAGAGGTGTGAAGTCATAGTGAGGGGACTGTGATAAGGACCTAGGAAATTTCCTTACCTCAGTGAAGATAGTTACAGCAGGCAAATCAGTTGTCCAAGATTGTTATTCTGGAGTGCATAAGGCGAACATATATAGAAACTGTAGTTGATCACACATGGCAGAATAACAGAATTTGTTTATCTTTCCCTAATTCAGATTTATGGAGGTCTGTTCTCCATATCTTAATTATGCTGTGTATGATAGGTAATGAAATGACAGCTAGTTCTTTGTAGTTATTACTTAGGCTAAAAAATATTGTTTATGAAGATACAGAGGACCTTCACCTAAGGACCTCCTGTAAAGACAGAGCTGATCTCACTATCAGGTAGTCTGTTCAAACTGTGAATTACTCGTTCTTCAAATGAAATTACCAGCTGTGTTTCCCCAGCCCATAGCCCTTTATCATGGTAAGTTCTTCCTAGGGTAAACTGCTTTTCCCAGGCATTGTTCCAATTTTTATTTTGGTGAAAACAAAAAGCTTTAGTTCTCCTGTCACTTCTGTAAAGTGGCTTTTCCAGATGCTGAGTTTTTCTTACAGTCCTTGTATGAATCTTTCCTGTTCTGTCAAATTCTTTTCTAAGAACATGGGCCTTTTTTCTTAGGAAAATTGGTATTCCATTTTCTTCTTCAGCTTGAAGTCAGGTGGTAAGTTGTTTTCCATAGATCAGCATACAAAGTGATACTTCTTACCTTATTAGCAAACAAATATATTGGTGGCCTGTAAACAAATACTGTTTATTTTTCCCTTTACAATTATCTGCCTCCCTCTTGTCATAACTTCTGCTTATCTGGCTTACTATCTCGCTGTCCTCAAGGTTCAGTGTTTTGGTTTTTTTTATTTAAATCCACTTCCCAGTGTTTCTTTTCTGGTTGCCTTAATTCTTTACTGCTGCCTCCAGCAAGGTTTGATTTTTTCTCTTATCCCTCCCTGGTCAAAATAAGATTACCAAGCAATTTCTGGTAGATAATTATAAATATGATAGGATGCACTGATTTGGAAATTTTTAAAACTTTTGGTTCATGTGACCCTGACTATCAATCAGTGCAGATTGAGCACTGGATAAAATAAAGACCATCTAAATTACACACTATTTTTGAAGTCCTTTCACCTGGAGAATCCAGACTTAGTCCAGATGTATTCTAAATTTCATGATTTAAAGTCCATATTCTCCTTTTAAAAGATATGATTCTAGCTAGATATATTTTTCAAAGGTCTACATTCTAAAAGCCTAGAGTATGACAGTTGTTAAATTTGCAGATCTGGCATTTGGTGAAAAACAGGATATTTTTCCACATGCAAGCAAAGCATTGAAGGTGAAAGATAAACTGAAAATCTTCCTCTATTTTACTCTCAGCAAGGTTCATACCCAACTTCAGTCTCAATTACATTATGATAAGGTTCTTGAACACAATATCTGTTGCACTTAAAGAATCCAACACCATCTCCAATTCACCTTCTCTCCATCAGGATGCCTCGAATATGGTTCTTGTAAGCAAGACAAGTGAGCAGTCAGGGACAACGTGGACATGCTCTTGTGGGTGTTCCCTAACTTGCAGAAAGTATTGTAGGTGTCTGGGATCTGAGAGCACTGCTGAACAGGCAGCAGAGGTGCATCCTGACAGTGAGTGAAGCTATATTTAGGCATGAAAAAGGAGCTAAAGCTGGAATTTTGGAATGGGATCTTATACCTTTGTTGATGCAGAAAAAGCAGTGAGTGTCAGCTTCTTAACCATTTCCATGTTGGCTTTGCATCTCAGACAAGTATTATAATTGGTTTCCAAAGAAGTCCAGAGAAGAAAATAAGTAAAAACTTGCAAGTGCTGCTTATTTGGTTTCATGTAGAACAGAACTTCAGGTTGCATTTGATCGGTAAGTATTTTTTCCTATCTCTTCCATCTTTACCATACAAAAATACAGGGCTCAAATCCTTTTCACATTAACAGAAGCTTTCAAAAAGATTAGGATATGTGCCCAAAATAAAACTGTGAGAGAGTACATATTATCTTTCCAATATAAGCTTTTCATATGTCTTCAATCATGGTTATGTAAAAAAAAATGGTTTCTTTGATTTTTTCATTCTGGCAGCACTGTGGGATGTAAAGTTACCTTGCTCATTTTCATGCATATGCAAAAAGACAAGCAATTTGTCTGACCTATTTCTTTTCCTAAAGGGAAACTATGAGACAAACTCAAATTTAAGGGGTCTAAAAAGATGTTAAAGTTGGATCAGATGCTCTCTTTCCCTGGCTTAAATATGTGCCTTGAAAGCCCACTGTACAGGATATTTCAATGCTCAGCTTCTTATTTTGACACGTTCACGCCTACTGAAAAGAAAATGGCATATAAATGGTCAGTATCTTACTGGGTATGGAGCTAAAGATTTTGTTCACTCAGACAGAATGTCTATGGAGGAATTTTTTTTCTTAAACCTAAAGGTATTTATGCAAAGCATGTCTGTCATCACACTTAAGTTGTTCAGAATAAAACATCTGGTGCAGCATGCATTCAGAGTTCTTAACCTATGGGTTTTGCACAGAAGACAGACTGCTGCAATGACTGGGACAGGTTAGGAGTGTAGTATCTTCTGGTAAGCTATCTTAGATTCAACTGAGCTGTGTAAGCTTTACAGTTATCACAACATCCTGCCATGGAGTTTTATTGAGAAGTGAGAGTTGCTTGACCTGCGGATTTACTAATTGCCTATTTCCTCCAGCTTGTGGAGGAGTGACATGCAAATAGGTCAGGCACAGGAGACCAAGTGCTGAGAAGAGCCTCAGTCACTCATGGTCAGTAATGCCCATGTCAGGCTATGGTGAAGCCTCTCCAATTGATTGTGATGGCACGTTCATCACACTCAGCCATGTCAGGAGAGGGAAAGCTGTTGTGTCCTCTTTGTGCTGTGCACCTGCCTTTTCTGCTTGATTAACTTGTGCCTCTGTGAATGGAAACACAGTACTGTCTCTTCTAGCCCCCTTCAAGAGTTGAAGGCAAATCAAATCACACAAAGCAGAAAATTCTGCCTGAGAATACTGGGTGTGGAGAGCAAGACAGTGGAGTGGGTACTGGAGAAGGGAGTTTGGGATGGTTTATGTGGAAGTGAGAGAACCAGTTGTGTGCTCTTCTGGACTATCTGTGTGGCCCTGATGAAATTGTAGATACCATGCCAGTGCCTTACAATGGAGAAACTAGTTCAAATACACATTTGGGCTGTACCATTACAGTATTGTGCTCAAACTCATCAGTCCATTGGGAAGTGTGGCTTGGGGCACAACACAATGGAGCTGAGCATCTCAACACAACAGGCTGGTTCAGAGCTTCTTTGGCTGTACCTGCAGTCCCATCTGTAGCCTGGTGGGGACATGCCTGCAGCCATCTGCAAGGGGCCTGCTCAATGATTTTGTAATGGTTTGGCATTTTGTAGGCTGAGCACTGGCACACACGGGCGTCTTTGAAGCATTTGTTCCAAACACCCACATTTCAAGTGTGTGATGGGAGTGTTGTGAGGTGAAATACTTTGGGGAGAAGGGACACTCAGACACTACTTGCAACGTGGGGCAGAGAAACTCACGGATGTGTAGCCTGTATACCTGCTTCTGTTACCAAACACAGGTGATGGTGCCCTTAGAGAAGGTGCTCTGAAATGTTATTGAGAAAAATTGTCTTGATTGACATAGCTTCTCTGGAAGGCAGAAAGACAGAGAGGACTAGAAACATGAGAAACTGAAAGCTGTAAGGCTGGTTCCTATTTCTCTTTTACATAAAAGCTTTTATCTGATTCTGGTTTTTTCTCCTCTTGAACAGTTGGAAGAGTGGGTGTTACATCCAACACCTCCGTGTGACAAATCTCAGCCTACAAAATACTGACACATTCCATTTCATTAACCATATGGGACCTAATTATGCTGCCAGCTAAAATACAGGTGCAAGTCCTAAAGGATCTGTTTCCTATATGTGCATGGGCCCTATAGAACTTTACAGTATGTCTGCCTACAGAAATCAGAGAGTCCATTTGACATTTGCAATGTGCATGGCTTCATCGAGCTGCATAGTGCCTAAGTTTTAATATCTAAGAGAAATAAAAGGTAAGTTTTGACTCACAAGATTGAAGGGTTTGGAGGAGAAGGGGCAGCATCTGTGCATGTGTACTAAACAATAAAAAAAAACTGGAGTCTTCCCAGGAAGTACCATTTCAGCATTTTGCAGTAATGTCCATCAAGAACCAAATCTG
>VZTR01017811.1:24779-111557 GCA_013400775.1 Chaetops frenatus | reverse complement strand
CCGCCGGGAACCGCTGCCGTGGCCGCCGGGCCGGGCCTGCAGCCGCCTGCCCGCGCCCTGGGCGCTGCGGTGCCGGGGCAGCACCCGCCAAACAAAGGGGATCGAAAGCCTATTGAGCTTCCAGGAGCTGGGGGCAGGCAGGGAAGCTCTTCATAGAGGAAGACCACCCACATCCATGGAGGACTGACTCCAAGCACCGAGAACTCTGCCTGAATTCAGGCAATTCTGACGCAGACGATACTTGTCAGCTCCAAGGTTGCTAAATACTGCATGAGCAGGTCGTCATTATAGTTGTTTCCTGCACCGATCGCCTCCCTCTCTAAAACCGAAACCCTGTGTTTGTATCCAAGTCAATGTAAAGATCCTCCTTTCTCGGCTGGCTTCAGGACAAGGTCTCGCCTCAGGTCTCTCAGGTTAGGATACGAATCTCTGCCCGGAGGATCCAGCCTGGAGCGGTGGGGGCCCCACTTGCCGTGCCTGGTGTTGGGCAGCAGGCAGGAGAGATGTCAGCTCCCTGACCACGTCGCCACAAGGAGAGACTTGGATTCCCCATTTTCACATCCATGTATTTTACCTGTCAGCCTAAGCGGGAGCTCTTTCCAGCTGTCCTGCCCCTGGCCGCTGTGCCTCCCCGGTTTCAGATGCCGCTCACCTGCACCCAGCTCTGGACAGCTGGGCCAAAGTGCTGAGCAAGCTGCGAACTACCCTTGCATCAAACTGTAATTGTGTAAACTCGAGGCAGGCATAAAATGGCACTGTAACAGTCCTGCCCTTGGGTTTGCCAGCAGCCAGATCAAGGGAAATAAATGGTTTCAATGAAGATCACTTAGTGCTTTGCACAACTAAAGCAATATGCAAATATAAGCCAATCTTTCTTTCTGTGTCCTTACTGAGACACGTACATAAGATGACTAAGTTTTAAGTATCTGTAGCGTGGCTGAAAAATGTATCTAGAAATACATCTTCTCCACCTTTATTAAAGCTGTTTTTCAACCCAACTGTCAATACAAATGTCCCAAAGTTGGCTTAGTTCATTAAAAGTTATGATTGAATGTGTAGAGGATTTTCAATCATTTATGTGGAAAAAGCTTTGCACCCTAAACAGATACTTTCAACTTTGTGTTGTTCAAAGAATCAAGAATATGAAATATTCTGGTCCCAGGCAGTGCTATCGTTATACAATAGAAAGATACATTTCCTTTTTACAACACTGTCTGCAAAAAAGCAGGCTTGCCTGTTTATTTTTCCTCTTGGGTTCACAAAGAATTTTTCCAGTAGGATTCAGCCCTGCATTTGTGTCTGGAAAACCTCAGTAAAGATCAGTGTGAGTGAAGCAGCTCTCACCAGGTCCTGCTCCTAGGGGTTATCCTCTTTCGGAGCGGAGCGATGCCAGGCACGTCCCAGCTCGGTGGGAAGCAGAGGAGGGCGACGGTGGCTGCAAGTTCGTGGTTTTCCAGGTAACATGTTGCCACCTAGCAGCGCTTGGTGGAAGTAGCAGCAACCGGACCGGCAGATCCATAAACCAGTTTCCCTCACTTTTGGTTTTATTGCCTTGCGTCATACAGGACATGACGAAAAAACTGGAATGCAGTCAGAGTGAAGAAGGAGGACTGTAGGAAAATGAACAGGTGAATGGGATCATTTTCTAAAACAGGCATTAAAGACCAGACAGGCTGTAACTTTCAGCAGGATGGTGACTAATCCCTGCATATTTGACTGTACAATAAGTGAGAAAAAGAAAGAAGAGGGAAAAAAAGAGTACAATGCTGCAAAGTTGCTTATTCTTATTCTTGCAAATAATTCCACTGATTTCAATAACACTTTCTCCTTGCATTACTGCAGCAGTACTGTCCTAGGAGAGTCAGGTCACCACGTGAATTATATAGAATGTGCCCATTCCCTGTTGCCGACCCAGAAGCTGGTGACGATGTACTGGCTAAAAGAGCAATGCTTCACTCTCAGATTCAAGGCTGCCAGACTGAAATATTGAATTCCAATAGATATAGAGCTCCCGGGTGCTATTTTTACGAACTCCTTTCAAAGCAGTGGAACAAATAGATGACAGATCTGGGCTTAGATCTCAGGAATTATTGGATACTAACCAACACATAACCCCACAATCGGTTCATAAAAGGTCCCTTGACTGTAAATTTTAGGAGGCAAATATCACCAGCTCTGTGTGGAAGGCTAAAGGATGGTGTAACCTATACTCCAAAGACTAGACCCACAAAATGCGGACATAAGCATTCTATTCCTAAATTTCTGAAATCTTTCTAAAATTTAGATTTCTGGATCCAAAATGATGGTATTCAGTTTCTCCTTACAGCCTAGCCCTAGAAGCTCCCAAATCCCATTGGGGCCTGACAGCTGTGATTCATGGGAAGAAACAATTTATATCAGGTTAGCTAACAAGATTACCACCCCAGCTGTCTCTCCTGTCCTCACTGCAGATATCTGAAATACTCCAGAACTGCTGCAGCTTTCTAAATGCAGCCCCACATGCCAAGTTACAGTTGGTTTGATTTTGTTAGGCAGGGGCTGGCTGGGGACAGGTCAGTCACCATGAGTACCTCAGAGCTGCAACCTTATCAGTACTTGTATGTCAGCCCATCCTCCACTTCATGCACCAAAGCTGCCAGTGTGTAAGGCTGGGGTTACTTCTCACAGAATATTCGGTCACTGAATGTGTCTGCAAAGGGCTCAGCTCTTCCCAGGTTGCTCTGTGCCCATCCTATCACAATGTGTTGTTTTTATATTCTCTGTCGATGTTGTCTAAGGATCTCCTTCTGAAAAGCTGACTCGGAGATCCAGCAAGGCATGGCTGGAAGATGAGGTAAAGAAACACCTGGCTCTGTAGCACAGCATGGGAAGTGTCGTCCATGCTCTCTTCTGCCAAAGCAAACCAGCTCATTTCTCTGGGGAAGGTGCTCTGATCAAGAGGCTGTGGTGTATTCTTGGGAAACTGAGGGAAAGGAGCCCTGGCCTCCATGCCAAAAGCTGTTTCTCTTGATATAGCATAATGAAGTATTCATCAGGCCAGCGAGCAGGAGAGAGGTTCAGCATGACCACAGCTTGGTGCTTGCTCACAGTCTCAGTGACCCAGAAAATACTAGGTATTTAAACATTAATGGTTACTTAAATTAGTGCATGACTCTATGGCCTTGAAGGTCTTTTCCAACCTAAACCGTTCCATGTTTCCATGCCATATAAAACAACTTAAACAGCTAGGGTAAAGTATGTTCTTGCTCTGCAAAGTCCGCTGGTTACAGCTCACCATGGGAAGAGTGGCCTCAGTTCAGCGAAAAGGGCCATCAGGTCCCTACCATATGCTCTCACCTTTCACTTCACCAACACTGTCATTTGACACTAATTTTCTGATAGAAAATATATAGAGTACAAAAATATGTTTGTGTGTGGTGTACCATCCTACACAAGATAGATCTGATTTCACAAGACAAAATACTAGCCCACTTCCACTGGAAGCTGGTGGTTCCACACTTCTTCCTTCCCCTTCCTGGGCGTGAGAACCAAGGGTGAGCCAGCTGAGCTCACCAAACTGTCAGGAAACTGTTTTAGCACAACAACTAGTTTTTCTTTTGATTCCAGGGCTAAGGAACTGAACCAGCTTGGCTTGCTGCTGGTGGGGCTTGAGGTACATAAAGCAGGGGAAAGAACATGGAGGAGATTAGAGGAGGGAAACCATCCTGTTTTAGTAGCAGTGAGTTATTGAATGGGCTCAGTTGTATTATTAGTTCTGACTCTACCAATGGCACTCAGGGCTCTGCCAATCTGGGGAGAGGAAGTGGGTTAGAAATACATGGCCCAGGGCAAAGCTGAGAAGTGCATGAGTGAGTCCCAGCCACTGGGATGGGCTAATTGTGCTGGAGACACCCTAAATCTCTTCGAAGATCTGGCTTTCTTTCCTTCACTTCCTTAGGTCTTTGTTGCTACTCTGTTCCGTAAAATTTTCAGGGGAAAAAAAAAGCGCTTTTTTTCCTCCAAGAACATTTGAATTACACCGAAGTAGGCCAGGTGATAATTGCACACCACATCGTAGTGCTTATTAAATGTCAGATGTTAATTAAAGCCTTTCCTGAAAATGGGTCATTAATTAGGGCAAATGCAGCCTTCTGTATGGATTCTGACTAACCAGTGAATAAAAGCATTATTTCAACACTGGTATTGAAATTGTTAATTTTTATTTCTCTGTGGTGTGTTTGTTATTGAAAGAAAAACAACTGATAAAAATTATAACTCCTTGAACTTATTGTTCTTTCTTTTAAAGGCAGCTTTAAATGACTATTTTGGCACAAGAATATTCACGCACACACAGATTGCAATAGGAACATTTCAGTATTAGGTCCAGATGTCTCTAGCAGTTGTATAACCTTGGTAGGAATGCTTAAATGCTGTAGATGTTAAATACAGATCTGACCTGCAAAAACAGCCTGTTGTGGTACTTCACTTGTGTCTTTCTGTTCTTAAGAAAATGGCACCATCTGCATGAATAATGGCACACCAAAACGTGTACTAAGTCAGGAACAAAAAGTAAGGCATGTGTTTCCTTTGAAACTTTTCTGAACAACTGTGACTTATTGGGGAGAATCATAATATTGATAAAGGATCCAAGTGTTCAAGACTTAAGATATGTATCCAAGCCTTGCAGCTTAGCCATCTTGCTTTTTGTCTCTTTGGCCTGGGTCCAGCAAAGCAATTAAGCCCCTAAATAGCACCATTGATTTCAGTGACACATAAGCAGTTGGTTGAATCAGGCCCACTGCCTGCCAAACCGCATTCCTTCTTGCCTCCCAGTGTATTAGAGATTTTGGAAGAACAGTTCCAGTTATTATCAGTAGCTGTAACCTGAAATCATGGTCTGTGTTGGCACTTCTGTGCCTAGATACCTCTGCAGGAGGTCCATGTACAATAAATTATACAGAGACCTGGCTGAAGATTTCAGTCTCTCATGGCAGCATTGCTGCATTTCCACCAAGCACATGGATGAGCACGCTGCTGCAGACACCACCCATTGCAAGATCTTCATCCTCGCAGCAGCCACATCTCTGCAGCTATAGCAGAGACAAACCCTCGATTTGGAACTGACCTCTTGAAGTCTGGCCATTGGAAAGATTCCCTTGTGTCTGCCATGCCAGGGAAGCAATTGTTGTGCATAGAGACCATGAGGTGGTGGGGGCACAAGCCTTGCAGCTATTTCGGGTGCTGGGGCATGGGGGGGGTGACACACTGACTGCCAGATTCCCAGGTCCATTTCCTATGGTTGCTGGTCACAGAAACACTAAATTGATGTTGGTTTTGTTTAATACATTGTTCTAGTTCCCCTTTTCGCATGAAGAGATGGTGATTCCAGGTAAAATGGAAAGTGCTGTGCTGTGATGTGAGCATTGTTGCTAAATGAGAAGAACTGGCATATTTTTAGGTACCTCTTTTTTTAAGGTAGCACTATGCTCTCATCTGCCATTTTGTTTCTATTTGATCTTTCCTGGTCATCACTGTTTTTCACTCATGATATTTTTCTAGTTCACACTTTATAGAGAAAGAAGAAATTGTGACAATTAAGTGGTGGCAGGAGCTGTAGAGCATTCCTCTTTAAAAGCAGAGATGGTTTTATTTTTCTCGAGTGCATGTTACGTAAGTGTATCACTTCCATAGCAGAAATATTTCAAAAGATGGATTATGAGCTGGGTTGGGGAAGAGCTGGCTGCTAAATCCTATGACTCCTGGTTCACCAGGGTTACTGGACTTTATATGGGAAAAGATGTTATTAAAAAAAGAAACTTCTGACTGTCACCAGAGATTTCACAGTATCAAATATGGATATTTTAATAACATTAAAGAACAGTTCATAGCTGTGATCATGTCTTAGAAGTAGTTAATTTAGACTTAAGTAATTTATATCTACATGTTAGTGTTTTTTAACTATTGTAAAAAACTAGGTTTATGTATATTTTTTTGTTTTCACAGAAAAAAGTTTGAATATCTACTATTCTTAAAGCCTTTAAACATTAACCAGGCCCTGCAATTTTCCTCATTGGAAGCATAATCCTTTACAGATCTAATGTTGTAACCCATCACTCTTTTTCACAGTTTAAAAATTTTCTGCTTTTGTGGTTTAGTTCAAAGCTAAAAGGAAATGAAGAGAGATTTGGAAGTGAAATAAACCTCTAGAGATTTTTGTTGTGTACTTATGTTTCCTATCCTGGCCCTTTTACCCCTGTTAACACAAGGCAACAGGACAAACAGCGTACAAACCCATCAGTTAAATGTTTGGGGGGTTTTAAAATAAATAAATGCAGACTGAAGTAACACCTAACAAAAATAATACTGGAATATTGATACCTTTGCATCACCCTATTGTTCATGTTATGTTTTCTTTAGCAGTGCAGTCAAATCTTATTCTATTCAGTTTGAGGTATATAGATGTATGTTGCCAGCTGGCCTGAAGAAACAGGGGTGCAGAATCCAAGCTATATCCAAGGGCTATCCAAGGTAACCAGGGGAAGGCAGTCTGGAGTCAACATAAGTGTAAATTTACAGGATCTGTGTCCCTGAGGGCTGCTCGTGCTTGCATTGGCTGTGCATAATCTGGTTGTACAGTCAGACTGCTTTGTTTCAGGACTGCTGCAGAGCACATCTGAAAATATGGCCAGCGTACTCTGACAAGAAGTAGCATAAAGAAATGAACACTTCATTGATTTTATCATCTCTCTTACTGCCTTTCAGATACATGTGAATAAAATAGGATTTGAATATTAGCAAAAAGCCTGAATCTTTACAGAATTCCTTTCTGCTCTCTAGTTCTTCAATAGCATGTATTTCCCAGCAATACACAAGAAAACAAAGGGTATAAGGTTTTAACTGCTGAGTCAAGTGAATGAATCACAGTTAATAATTTATTTAATGCAGAAAAACATATATTTCTATTATTATAAAGCTGGTGATGAGGCAGCATGTCATCACTTCCAGAGGTGCTTGGGATTTCTGTTGTTCTTCTCTTCACACTTGTTAGCCAGGATGCATCAATCAGCTTGGAGGGCAGCTGGCAAGCATGTGTGTGGGGGTGTGTGTGTGTCAGGGTGTGTGTGTGTGTGTGTGTGTGTGTGTGTGTGTGCATTATTAAAGGGGAGTCTCCTGCCTTTCCCTTTGCCTTCCCATCCCCTTTACAGAATGAGGGATGGATGACTAGACAGACATTCTCTATAGTGTGTTTTCTAACACTAGGTATTGGTATTATTGTTTGTCAAATGTGATCAGACATTTGTGGCCATGTGGTGTGCTGTTCAGTATCCCATTTGCTGTTTCTCAGCCAAGCAGGAAGAGATGGGTAGGAAGCATAATCACATATTGAAAAACAAACCAACAAACAAAACCAAACCCAAAAAAACCCACCACTGCAAACAAAAGCAGCAGAAATTAATCTTCCTAGAGACTCAGCACAAGGTGCTGCATGGTGTAGTAGCCTCACCTCAAGCCCTAGGTGGTTAAATTCCTGTTTGAACCCTGGCACCAAACCTGTATGCAATTGTTTGGGTCTGAGAACAGCTACTGTGCTCTAAGTGTCATTGAGGGAGATTAGGCAACCAGGGAAAAAGTGAACCAGGAAATTTGTCTGAATACAGTGCAGAGACAGGCTCTGTCTGTCTCCTGCTGGGTCACAGCAAGGTCAGAGTTCCCCATAAGTAGCATTAGCACTCATGTGTATTTATGCCACTCCACTGCACTTTGGTCTCTTCCTGTATTTCTCTCTGGAGCATCTCAGCTGTTTGTCAAACAGCTACAACAACAAATCCTTACCAAGTAGAAGAGAGGCTGAAATAGCACCTGAAATGCGTGTGGTACAGGTCTTTGTGAGGAGGGAGGAAAAGAAATTCCATCAAAAATATAGTGGTGGCTGGCTGATCCCATCTCTTGGTGGGCTCCAGTGCAGCTCACTGGTGGGTTCCTGCAGTAGCACCTGGCTCCAGCTGCTGCCCTGACTCATTCAGAACCAGGACTGACTGCTGGCTGAGCCATTGCTTCTCACAAAGGTTTCTCAGAAGAGATACAGGCTTTTTCTATGCTGTAACTAAAAATCTGTCCTGTTGTAATTTTTAAAACCTTTGTCAATACAAGATAATGTGAGTAAACCCTTCCACACTAGAAAATAGAATAGCCTGGGAACATTCACTTCAAGAGACCTTTTTTCAGGACTTTTCTTTTGTCAAACATGAAAAATAAAAAGCAGAAAACACTACAAGTGATTCTCCAAAATTATTTCTGTATTAGCTGCCATGGGAGCTCATTCCTTTTCCTACTGTTCCCTGCCAACACGTAACAACCTGGGACTTTCCAGGTCCCTGATATACTACTGTGCCTCATATTGCTTTTGGAGTGGAATCAATACTAGTTCAAACAGCACAACTATTCCATTAATTTACTAAATCGTAATGTATATTGAGGGCTGTATGGAGGGAGAGGATGATGAACTACACCAAGACCAACATTCATTACCCCTTCCAAGCCCGGGAGACTCAGTACTGGGACTGACTGGGCATTTTTTCCTGTGAGCAAGAAAAGTGAGGAGATGAAATTTTCTATGGATTTGTGCTTGCCTGGTGGCACGTCTAACTCCTTTATAACAGCGCAACATTCCCCAAAGGGCACCCCAAGGCAGAGGCAGCACACCCCAACACCCCAGCGTTGGGGTATGCTGGTCGGCTTCTGGTGCAGTGGGTGACCACTACTGGAAAGAGGGAGTAATAGTTATTTTGCTTAAATTTCCCAGGAAGGGGAATTCATTTGAGTCCCTTCAGCTGATTCATCTGAAACTTTCAGGATTCTGAATACCTTTGAGACCTGGAGACCCCTGTCAGGCTTGACTGACATAAAACAAAGGGTTCAGAAACTGTAAGGGAAGTGACTGATGTGCAGACAGCATAATTTTCAGGATAAAAGTAATAGCAAAAACTGGAGTGTTCACACATACATTGTACTTCTTTATCTGGATTCTTCAGATCTGAAGAATTTGGATCACATTTTTAAGAGCACTAAAGGAGTAAATGGAACTTTAAAAATTAAAAATGGGTTCTCACACAATTATTTGACTTATGTTTGGAAATTTAAACTGATAAAATCTCTTGTATATAAAAAATTTCCTGCTTTCACTGTTCTCCAGTATATCAAAATCTTTTTGACATTTTATTTGCACTGTACTGTGCTCTGAGATGCCTTCCCGGGTGCACTCAGTCTGATACAGGGAGACTCATAGCTCACAGCAGTTCACATCAGGGAAAGCCTCCACTTTTTCCTGCACAGGCAGCATTTGTGGTAAATATATCTGTCCTCTGACACCACGCTTACATACATAAGGCCTGTGCTGCATCAAAGGACTGCACACATCCCTGTCACCTTGCAAGCAGGATGAGCTCAGAGAAGAAATTTATGGCTAGAACAGGTTCATCTGCCCAAGATATTCAGGACTCCTTGGCACACTTTCCAGGATATTATAGCTTATATGATACGGGTAGTTTAAGGACTTTAACTGCCTTTTCTGGCTCTCCCAGAAGCACAATGACAATGCGGTAGCCTACAACCCAGGAACAGTGTCGTTTTCATCCCTGTGTAGTAATAATATTTATGTCTTTCATGGGGGCTGCTCCTCTCTGCTTGCCTTATTAAGTCAAAGCAGGAAGGAACAAGGAGCAAGGCATTAATAACAATGGCAAGTTTATACAGTGAAAGCAGAATGGAAGTGTCAGGAGAGAAATAAAAAAGATGATGAGGGGAAAAGAACGGGTGAGGTGGTGTGCACAGATCGCTGCCTTGTTCTCACCAAGATTGGAGACAAATCTATTTGCAAAGATGGTATTGTCTGGTCAATACTTCTGGCACAAAACAAAAGAATCTCTTGCTGTGGTCATGCTTTTTGTGCTTTCAGCTGCAGGACTTGTGCTGATAGGTAAACACTGTCTATGTCATATATCAATGCCCAAGTGTCATCCTGTCTGTGACAGCTTTTTGAGAGAGGTCATAATCCATTGACTGAGTCTTTGGTGAGAACACCAAGATTAATTTCTCTAGCATGTAACACTGCATAGTGACCCAGCTGGAAAAGAAACATAGATAGATACACAGAGAGAAAGAGAGAGAAAGAAGGAAAGAGATGTGTGTGCCAACAAATTATATTGGCCCAGTTTGACCTCACCATGCTTTTGAAATATTGACCTATTTTGATAATTTTGAGGTACCTACTCTACATAGCTTTGCCTCAGCACAAAACAAGAATAGTAGCTTTAGCAGCTGGACCACCTTAGCCTGAGACTCTTGAGTTAAGGGTGGGTGCTGAGAGTAGACACAGAATTACTGTTCAGGCACATCCTTTTGCCTCACATTCAGATCCTACACTGATTTTCTAGAGCAAAATGCAATGAGGGGCTGTTCTTAGTCCCAGGAACTTGAAAGTCGTAGAAACAGTGTGATTCACAGGAACTTGTAGCATGTGACTCAGCCTACATTTGCCCCAGAACAGAGGTGAAATTGCCCTTTCTCTCCCAGCAAGAGCCACTGCAGCCTTGGCAGACTGCGTGTGAGCATCCAGCATGATTACCCACAGCTCACGAGGGCCAGAAACAGAGGCTGCAAGTTCTGGTGCTCCTGCTGTTATCTGGGACTACCATGACCTGGATCTGGGACAATCATGGGTTTTGCTTACAAAGCAAAATGAAGGAGCTTCTCAGCATTTCTTTCAGATTAAACATTGTTATCAATCATTATTAGTAGTTATATGCACTCCCAAAGTAACTGGATGATACATCAGCAAAAAAAAAAAGCAGAAATACAGTATTCCTACAATAATAAACCAGTTCAAATATCCTGTAGGGTCAGACGAATGGGGAAACCCAGTTTTTGCAGTGGGACGGAGGAACACGGGACATCATAGCTGGCGCTGTGTTGATGTTTGTGATAGAGCTTTAGGGAAGACAACATCAGTCAATATGCATTTTAGTTTGGCCTGGTGTTTCCAGGGCAGGCTTTACTTCAAGAAATAAATAGCATGAAGTCTTGTACCCGAGACTTGCCTCAAAGCGGAGACTTCTGGAGTTGCAGCTTCTTGATAGGAAGAGACCTCTACTCCTCATTTACTGCTGCCTTCACCTGTCTGTGAGGGGTGGCCACCCTTTCTACAGCAGAGATGCCAGAGCAGTTGCACTGACAGGCAGGTCTCTAGGGACAGGTGGTGCTGAGCAGGTGAGGCAGGCAGCCCACGCCAGGAGCAGTTGCCTGCACCAGGGGAGTCACACGGAAACCAGGCTGAGTCTTGTGCATCACCTCTGCCTTGGCTCAGTTCTGTCATCCTCATGCCTGTACCAGGAGGATGTATCAGGTCCTACTTGGCCCTTCGTGCTAGCAGAGAAAAAGTCATGATGTGAACTAATATGAACCAGCTAATACCATGTGAGAAATCCTTTGTGTTCTTAGGTGAGAATATAGCCATCTGTTTTTTAAGCACAGGTGTGGAGTGGCGAATTTACTGTGGGAATAAATGCCAAGACAACCAGTGGGGTTTTTACCTCTTCACATATATTTGACTGAAGCATCTTCCAATCAAGTTCTCAAATAACTACACTCAGTGTAGGGATAAGTGGGAAATGCAATGCTCTGTTCTGTCAGTTAGTCAGATAAAGTAGTTCCCTCTGTCTTGAGCTCAGAGTTTATAAATCATTGTCCAGTACCAAGTGCCTACTTGAGTGTGCTGTGTTACAGAAGGATAAAACCAAGTGTATTAAAGCATACCACTGTGGGTAAGGAATGTGTGAGGGTATATCCTAAACTTCAGTCAATGGTTTCCCAAGCTACAAACTATGACTGCCCTACAAAGCCTATGTACAGCTGTAGGTGCCAGAACATAATCTGACAGCTGTACCTCTGTAATCCAATAATCCAGTACCACCCCCACAGCTGGCTTGCCTCCACTCACACCATTACAGACATGCAACAGAAGCTACATCATTTCATAACCCTAGTTATGAAAAGGCCTGCACACAGTCATCAGATAGAAGCAGATATGTGTCCATCTTACTGGAAGCATGATATTTCAACATATGCTCCATGAAATGTGTTCTCAGCTGTCTCTCAGGAGACTATTTCCCAGTCCAGCTTTGGGAAGGAATCAGCTGTCTGCTGGCCATGAACTGCTTTTCCAAGGTAATATATAGATAAGGTGACCAACTTTGATCAATAGCACAGGGAAACTGGTGCTGTACAACCCTGACAAATTTGGCTTTTATGCAGGATTTGCAAAATGACCATGGTTTGAACAGCTGCTTCCACCACCCCGAATTGGGCACTACATCAGCCCAGCCTTGGCTTTTCCCTTAGTGATCCACCTCCTCATTATGCCTAAGTGATTTGACCAGAGAAGGTGACCAAAAAAAAGCGCCAATTTTCTAACATTTTTTTTGCAGAACCCATATATCTGTAATGTTAAGCTGATATTTTCCAAGCTGCAATGTTGGGGCCTGTTCCCAGTTCCTCTGTGTTCTCAGCTGTATTCAGTTAATGACCTGAGACTTCCACCAACACACAGCAGCTACAAAATGCATTTCAGGCTTATGGACACTGTGTATCTGTGGTGTTGCAAAACAGCAGACCGATGGATCTGACCTAAGTGGTAATCAGATACATGGGAACCTGTGTGGGAACAAATAGGATAGTGTAAAAAGACTTGATTAGAGGCAGGGGTTTTTGGGAGAACTAAGAAAAAAATATCCTGCAGTGGCAAAGACAGATGATATTTTGAAATTGCTCATCATGAAATTCAGTTATTGCTCTGCAGATCTATGCCAGGGAATACTCTACTCTCTTCCATACAGTTACCAGGGAAATTAAATAGGAGGTTATTGCTATTTCAAGACTCAGAATGAAAAATAAATATGCTGGCTTACTGCATCACGAATTTGTAGGGACTCTCCAGGCCACATTTTTGAAACAGTCTGAAATATGTGTGTGTGGTTCTTTTTAAATTTTACATGTCAAAAGTAGACTTAGGCTCTGATTTTCCAAGGAGGAAAAATTGTGTTGGAAATGTGTGCCCCTTACCTTGCCTGCAGTATGAAGTGAAAGAAAAATGTGCAGATGCTATTCAGCTCTGCCTTAGTTCAAGCTGCTGCAGAGACTTTAATGGCAGGAGTATTTTTCTGCTGTTAAATTATGTTGATGCCCCATTTGTAACACCTGGTAGTTACTCTGAGATCTACACTCTGATACAGTGAAGTCTCCAAGAGAGGCTTACAGCTGCTCACAAGGATCAAAGGTGGGCTGGGGCTGAAGAATCAGAGCTTCAAACAAGAATTTCTGTGACGTGAACCAAGAGCATTCCTCTCCCTTCTTTCCAGGAAGTCTGTTTTCTTTTTCATTAAAAACCTTTAAAAAGCCCAAATGGATACTGGGGCAGGGATCTGACGTTAAACAATGAGGATAAAGGTGGAAAAGCAGAGCTATTTGCTATATGGATTAATTGCTCCAAATCCCTACAGGAAAAGCAGTGGCAAGCAAAAAGCTTCCCTAAGTTATGTTTTGATGCATTCATAAAATGAATGACATGGTATTATATCCTGAAATTCACTTGCAGTTTCTCTGAAACTTGCTCCCTGCTCTGCAATGGCACATTGAAAGGATCATCCTCTGCCATTGCTGCTGCAATTCACAGGAATGAATAATCTCTTGTGAGGAACCAAATCTTCATTGCTTTGACAGCATATCAAATTCCAGAAGTCCTCAGGGGGTTCTGTTTAGATGAATTTGGAGGGACAAGGGTAAGAAGAGCAGGTTGTTTATCTGGTAGTGCTGAGGAGTGACTCTTCTCTGCAGAGACATGCTACCTTGGCGGACTCCAGCGATCACTGGAGTATCACTGGGGTTTAACTGGAGTTAAATGGTGTCACTGGCAGAGCACGAGTCCCCTGGAAACAGAATAGCCTCTCAGCAGAGCCAGACACTGCCCAGCCATGCACTGCAGGACAGCTGGTATATGCTGGGCACAACTGTACCTGGAGGTGCAGCACTGCTGTGCCCTGAGCTCATGTCAAAAGTGACACAAGTTATCTTCAAATTCTGCTTCAGACCTCTGCTGTCCTCCTCTCTCTCCCTGCCTCTTTGTAGATACAAATGTAACACAAGGGCTTGTGCCTGTCAGCTCTGCTAAATATTTACCATAAACACCTCAAATTGTGATTCTTGCTAGAAATACCACAAGGGGGAAGAATTGGGTTATTTACAGGGCAGCGTTAACTTAAAAAATATTTGGTTTATTCAGTCGAATTAAAACTGAGATTTCTTTCCAAACTGTTTGTTGAGAGAGGCAGGGAAGGAAAGAAGAGAAGGGTTAGGTTGAAACTAGTCCCTAAAATCCAGGGAAATCTCAGTCAAAGAACTCTAATTTTGTGCCTAGATGGGGCATTCTGAAGTTTTGCATTGTAGTGGTTAAAAAAAAAATAATTCTGGCCCATGCCAAATCAATCCATTTCAAAAGGGCTCTTAAGCAAACTGTTTTTCATTAAGCTTTCCAATTACCTGTTCAGCAATAGGCTTAACACACTGCCCAGCTCTACACCTCACAGTACTCCCTCTGGCTTTAATAATAAACCACTGTAAGGTTGTGCCATGGCAGCATAGCTAATCGAAGTGCCTGCAGTTTCACTGGGTCTAATTCTTGTTTAAAAAGGTTTTTTCCTCTAATGGCATCTAAGCACCTTGGTGGAAAATGGAAATCCCAGTCACCCATTTCAGGTTCATTTCAAGGCAGCAGTGCCTGCTTTGCCAGCAGAGCTGTACCTTGTGCTAACACTGTGCTCCAGAGCACATCCATATCACCATGTGGTGCTGGGTTTTTACAGAGAAGAAGCAGAGGCCAAGACAACCTGCTTCAGATTAGCACAATACAACCACAAAGCCATAAGTGCTAGTAGTGTATGTGTGGGTATGTGAGCACTCTTGTGCTTATGGCTTGACAGAATGGAGACATGCTTCCATGGCAGTGTCATTTGGATGCTTTTGGATATATCTGAGCAGTTCAGGGAGACAGCAGAATGAAATACAGAGTGCAAATTGCTTTACAATAGCCCTGGATGTTCCCAAACTTTTGTCGGAGAGTTTTGGAAAAAAAGAGAAGCACAGAACTAACATTCCTAGGAAATGAATAAACAGTTGCAGCCCGATCAGGAAGGCAAACATAACATTTTCTCTCCTCAGGAAGTAACGAAAGCTGACTTCATACTGCAAAACATAACGAGGGGTGTTTGTCATAAGTTAAAAATCAATGAACTCCAGCTGTTCTCCTGGTTCTGGAAGCTTCATTTTTCAGTGAAGAAGTATTTTTTCTTACAGAAACATTCCAGAAAACAGACTTCATCCTCAGTGGCAGTTGTGGAAAATCAAATTGGATGGAGCATAACTTTCCAAGCTAGTAGACAGGCTTTCTGATTAGCTCTTAAAATAAACTACTAAATGAAAATTTAGCTTAATTTTTGCAATTAGAAAATTATGTCTTTCCTCTTCTTTTGAACAGAGGTTCAGCCTCTATTTTAGAAGCTGTCTTCTGATTTGCGGAAGAGCACTTTCTCTCACCATGCTGAAATATGCAGAAGACAAACCAATCTCTGGCATGAACCATACTAGCCTTAGGGTGTCCATCAAGTAAAACATTTACTTATCTAACCAAGGAAGTATCTCACTAACCAGAACAGATGGAACATTACAGGATTTGACCTCACCATCTTCCAGTCTGGATCTGCTTCCTCTTTATGGTTCAAGAAAGTTTTCTGGTCAAGAGTCTTGCCTCCACACAGGCATTAAAGATGCTTTGAGCCCCCTTTGAACAGGAAGTGTTGCCTTACTGATAGAAGGCAAGCTAGGGCTCTGGATCTCCAGTTCTGCTGTTCATTCCATGCAGACATTGCAATAAACCTGTGTGATGGAGAAGACTGGAAATTAAATACAAACTGTGCACCCAAGTAATCAATCTGACAGAATTCTATTTACTGTTGGAAAAATGTCCTACATAGAGCTTGTTTGGGTGGAAATGAAATGCTTTCATAGTTTCTGAAGTTCCTCATTCTTGTCAATGTCTCCCAAGAAAAAAACATAATCAAAATTCTAGTGAGATTTTTAAGATGGAGTTGGAGCCAGCCAGCCATCAGAAGCAACCATGTCACTCCTGAGAGCAAGCACAGCAAGAAGCAGTGGCAGGGGGAATGGCTTCTGTGCCCAGCTCTAATAATGCCAGCCCATGGGTGAGTTTAGCAAAGGAACACAGTAGTAGAAACTCGCCTGTACTGTAGCAAATAAAAATCAAATTCGCAGAGCAGTTTGATGTTAGCAGTTATTGATACACTGTGAATAAATAACCGTGTCAACAGGAAAGATGACAGGGAAGTTACAGTTAAATCTAATTTTCACATTCTTCTTTTTGGAAATGTAAAACCAGAATACTCTCTTAAGGAATATGCCTTAAATTTCCTGAAGTATTCCTGAGATTTCCATCTACCTAGCATTTACTCAAAGAATCCACAGCTGCAAATTTGAGCCATGATTTCCCAGCAGTGCAAGTCTTGTAACAAAGTAAAATTCAATGTTTCACAAGTTTTATCATCTTCTAATGGTGGTGCAACCAAAAGATTACATGTCTTTACCTACAGTGCTAAATTTAGGTATTGCATTATCTGTATTAAAGGGTAAGTGTAAGTTAAGTGCATTGATTTGCATGATAAAGCGATTAAAAATGGAAGAGGGTTTTTTCCCCCTCAATTTCCTTAGGTTGCACCTTTTTGGTAAAGCTAATCCTTGTCACAAGCTGCAGTAATAAGCAGCACTTGCCCACAAATACATTTTTCTGATGTCATGGATTTGGATTTAGTGATCCTGCTTTGGAATATGTTGCAATAACTGAAATCAATTTGGGAAACTAATTAGAAGGACTATTTTTAAACTGCAACCAATGCTGTGTAAACAAAGTGCAACAATTTTGCAATCAACATATGCACAAAATGCTCCAGAAAATAATAAAATAATGTATTTTTCTTTAAAAGGTTCAAGTAGGATTTTAAAACATCCAAATATACATTACAGCCTGAATCTTGATGGCTTTCCTCCAGGAATCATAGAAAAAAAATGAGCAAGAAAAGATCAATGGCCTTCTGTCAGTATCTCTGATAAGTCACGGTGTACTTGAGAAAAGCCCAAGTCTGGAAGTATTTAAACAGAGCACAGAAGAAGATTCAAATAATGATAGGCCATTCAACCTGATATCACATTCAATGTGTTTTTTGTGCATGGTGTCAAAACCACGTAGTGTCAAACCATGAAAAATATTTAGTGTAAGACAGCTCTGATTTCACCCACTGAAGAGTTTAGTTAATAAAAGTATCTTGCACTTATGGAATCTTAAAATCATGGATTTGTTAGGTGAGAAATGGCCTTTAATTTTATCAAGTCCAACTGTTAGCCCAGCTTTGCCATGTCCAACACAAAACCGTGTCCCTAAGTGTCACATAGAATGATGAAATGGTTTGGGTTGGAAGGGACCCTAAAGATCATCTAGTTCCAATCCCCCTGCCATAGGCAGGGATACCACCCGCTAGACAAGGTTACCCCATCCAACCTGGCACTGAACACCTCCAAGAGTGGGGCATCATCAGCTTCTCTGTGAAACCTGTGCCAGTGCCTCACCACCTTCAAAGTAAACTATTTCTTCCTAATATTTAATCTAATTCTACTCTCAATTTGAAGCCATTCCCCCTTGTCCTATCACTAGGGGATAGTCCTTGTTGATAGACTCTCTCCATCTCTCTTGTAGGCCCTCTTTAAGTACTGGAAGGCTGCTATAAGGTCTCCCTGAAGCCTTCTCTTCTCCAGGTTGAATAACTCAGACTGCTCTAGCCCTCTGACTATCTTTGTGGCCCTCTTCTGGGCTTGCTCCAACAGCTGCACCTCCTTCTGATGCTGGAGGCCCCAGAACTGTATGCAGTACTTCAGGTGGAGTCTCACAAGAGTAGAGTAGTGGGAGAGAATCACCTCTCTCGGCCTGCTGGCCATGCTGCTTTGGATGAGACAAGATGAAAGAAATAAAGAAGATCACGCTAAGATTGGTAACCATAATGATCTTGACCTTTTGGTAAACTGGAACAATTAACAGAAAATAGCTCCAACACAAGCCTGCAAAGTTCCTCATTAAGGAAGAAAATATACAAGCTAGGCATTATGCTAAGGAACAAACAAACAAACAAGCAAAAAAACTAAATGACCTGAAGAGTTCAATCATGACAGAAGAGTTGGTTTGGTTTCATGGTGGCACTTCATGAGAAAAGACATAAAGTTTGAATTATCTTTAATTGTGTAGAGATAGTGCTACAGAAACAGTGGCTGGAAAATGAAGCTGAACTAATTAATGTGAGAAATCAAATACATACCTGTAACCTGCCTTCGTGTCTGTGCATGTGTATGTGCATTTATTTGTATAAACCCAACAATCCAGAACACACTGAATGGTAAGGCAGATTCTCCATCACTGTGGTCTTTAGTTTCTTCCAGAAGCCTGATGTAAACACATTACTTTTGCATCAGAAATTAATTATTGCACTCAGTACAGGAATAGTGGATGAGGTGTAATGGTCTGTTGTTTCACAGGAAGCCAGATTTGAAGATCTAATTATTCCTTTAAAACACCAAAGCTCTGTAAGCAGCAGTATCAGCCACCATTACTCAAAAAGCTAATCCCAAGCTAGATATTTAGTTGGCATACATACCTGTTTTCCAGTGATGCCCCAAAATTATTCTTTGGAAACACCATGATATGGGAAATTGTAGTCATATGTTTAGAGACTCTCAGATCCTCTCTGCCCAGAGAGAGATTAACTCATGGATTTACCATTCTTTTTTTGTCTGTGTGTCTTTTTTCCTGTGGCTGATGAAATAGCTTAGATAGGCAGTGTGGACTGAGTCAGGGACTGCCTGCTGCATGGCAGAAGGCTGCACAAGGTTTTTACAAGAGTTAGTTTCTTACAGATTTTACTTGCACATATTGATTCAATAAAAAAGGTTACATGTGAAAATCACAAATGCAATTTGTTGAATCTAAACAGGTTTTCCATTTAAATGGCCAAGGAGCAGAGATGCAGAGAAAGGCAAAAGATAAAAATCAAAGGAGGTAGGCTATGAACTGCATCGTCCTCAGCGTGTTACTAAACAATCCTGCCCGGGTTCTCCCCGCCTATTACCTTAATGTCTTGCAATAGCAACAGTAATCCTTAAGAATATAAATGTTTATTATATCCACTGAAGAGCTGACAGAGATGATGGACCCAAAAAGGCTGAAATGTAAACACTAGGAGATCACAGGTGCAGAAGGAGACCAGAGTCTTGTAGGCAACATGATTGCAAATGCAGCAGCTGACATCCTCTAGAAATCCAGGCCATGGTGCTCTCTGATACCTTCTTGTGTCTTCAAATATTGCCTCAGCACTGCTTTAGGTTTGGCAGTGCTAGAGGGATCTGGTTTGGTGGGAGTACCCAGAGTGTGATATCATCATTTTAAAGAAGACTTTCACAGGGTAGGAAGTTACTGAAAGCCCAGGGATGAAGTTGCATTTCACAGGCAGATAGTAAGACCCAGCAGCCAGGAGATGGAGCAAGTTCAGAGTGTGTTTCTGCCTGCCTGTTTTCCTGACTGCTGGCTGTAATAGAAATGCTAGTGAGGAAACTGATCCAGACATTCAAGGCAGAAAAGAGCAATTTGGATTGTGATGCAGCACAGGTACATAGTAGAACTGTCAAACTTCTCTTGAGATATTCCGCCTTCACTGAGTCCCACTTATTTTTATATTTTATTTTGCAGAACACACAAGTTCACTATCATTTTACAAACTTTCTATTTCAGAAAGCCTCTCTCCTTTTAGGTCATTTTATTCAGGCAATGTAAATGTCAGCTGCCAGTTGTAAGTATTATTTTTTATATGGATATGTCAAGGAGTGAGGGGAAATGATGCAGGAAGCTCACTTCTCTCTTAGCTCTCAGGAAAGGTCAGCTGAGCCTTTCAAAAAGGGCTGTCAAAGCCAAACCATCCTTCAAAATCCATTCTGTAGAAACAGTGTTAGGAATCACATGCTTTAAAGTCCACCAAGGTAGGATTGAAGTGACTGGTTTCTTTTTGTGATGTCAAAAACTCCATTAGTGACTACTAGTGGTGCAAGAATCCAAGGCAGACAGAGAATGGACAGTTAATTTTGTTTGCTTTGGGAATTGCATTTTTTGGCCTTCTCTTCGACCTAACTTACATCTGAGCAAATTTCTTCCTCTGATGAACATCTCCACATATCCCCATTTCACATCCTCCCTGAGCTGCCAGGACATGGAGTGATGCTCACCCCACAATCTGGATGGGAACATAGGAAGATCAGGAAAAGCCTACAGCTCTAAGAGTGAGGGGCAGATTTTGTCCTTGCAAGCTTGACAAAGGAATGTTTTACTGAGAACACTAAGATTCAAGACAGATTATGGTACTTAGGTGTGGAGAGACAGACCAGAAATTTTATAAATGCAAAAAGGATATCTCTTCACAGAGATTTGGATCAAATCCCAAAAATACCCAGGTGCCTAATTCCTGAGCATATCAATAGCAATCAAATGGTAAAATGTTCTGCCAATTGCATAAAAGAAGCAGAAAGAAATTACTTTAGCTGTCCTATAGGAATTGCTCATGCAGTTCTGTGAAAACATATTCCCCAAAGGGGATATGAATAAAAAAGGAAAGGAAAATTCCAGATGAATGCCATGAAAAACTTCTAGGTATCCAGAAGTAATCTCTCAAGAACATCCCAGCCCAGAAATACTCTGTTTCAATCATGCTGAGTTCCAGACTAGTAATTCCATCTTCCATTTTTTCCCTTCACCCAATTAAAACAAAAAATCAGGAAACCATCACATTTCCCTGAAGTCATCTAAAAGAGACAAGACATCCATTTACTATTGCTGCTACATAATGCTTCAAGAAAACACAAATGATTACTGTTCTGGCTCCTCCTTAGCCAGATCTGCATTGTTAAAGAAATGGGATCTGTCCCCAGCAGGATGCAAGTGAAACAATATAGGAAGAGTGAGTCCCTCCTTTCTGCTCCTGGTTTTCTGATCTGGGGGGAATGCTGAGCCAGATGACATGGTTGCAGAGCCTTGTCCCTTTCAGCATAGCTACCATGTCTATTTTTAATCTACTGGTGTGCTCAGCTGTTCTTTTTCCCCTTAGCCCATGCCATGCTAGGATCTCAGTTTCTGAGTCCTGCCTACAAAATTCAGACAGAAAACACTGAGACAGAAATGTGCTAATTGAAGAGTAGCTTCATGTGAATTTAAGGCAAGTGTTGCTATGGGACAAAGTCCTTTAAGTAATAATGTGCTATACTTAACTTGGAGACTGAAGAGCTTATTTTCACTGCTGTTTCTGATTCTGCCATAGGAGGTCCTCATAAGAAGAAGTATGTGAAGAAAGACAAAAGACCAGTTCCAGAATACATTTTGGATGAGGTTATCATATCTTAGGAAGACCCCAGCTTGTTTACCCATGAAGCTTTTTCCCTTTGACACAAATTTTGTCTTTGTTGAAAGCTGGGAAGACTTGCCAGGAGTCATGCTCATGAGGGAGACAGAAATGCTGATTCCTTGGTTCCTCAACTCTTTGCTCTCAGCTGTGCCATCTCTGGCCATCCCACCAAGAAGGACATCTTCCTGCAGGAAGCAGAAACTGGTCACCATGGCTCCTCATCTTCCATCTGTAAAGGGGACACCTGCAAGGGCTTGAGAGAGATGCCTAGAATTTGCCAGGGTTTCCTGCAAGGTGCTGGACAACCCCACCACCCACCTATGCCAATCTTCACCTCCTCACCCACAAAATGGGACGAGGAGCATTTACCCACCTCATACACTGCCTCTTTTAAAGTCATCCTTGTGTAGGAAGTACTTTAGATTAAGGGTTCATCCAAATATCAAGCCTTCTCCTTTCCCCTCACCTTGTCTGTCTTGGATACTTATCCCCAAATTATTTTATTTGAAATTTAGTGCTCCTTGGATTTACTTATTCCCTAGGAATGTAGAGCATCCTTATCTCCTCCATCCCTCTCCTTTTTTTCCATTCCCTCATTCTACCTTTCAATGATCTTGGGCTCTTACTCTCCAGTCACAAGACGTGCCTTCTCTCAAGACTGGTTTCATGCTAATTAGTACCAGACCTGAGGACTACCTGTCCAAAGAGGACGAATTAGATTAAAAAATTGCATTCCTGCCAAATAAGCCCAAGCCCATAGCAATGATGTTTTGGCAGCCTGAAGGATTCACATGAGCTTCATATGAGGGAGAACAGGCAGTATCTGATGTGGTGTGAAGTTAAAATAGCTGATAAAAGCTGAACCTGCCAATGTCCTTTGAATAAATGCAAAATGGAGAGTTTATTACTGTCAGATTAGTTTCAGGGAGGTGGAGAGAGCTTTTGATCCAGTACTAGAATCCCAAACTTTCCTAGTCTTAAGGATTTTCTGCAGCCTTACCCATGTAAACAAACCAGCTTCTTCCTTTTCTCCTTGCCTCTCTCCACTGGTGGGCTGCACCCTTTCCCACGTCCCTACCTGGCAATGCTGGTGTGGGGGTGAGAATGGGTGATGAAGAAAAGAAATGCAGGGCAGAGAGCGGTGGAAAGGCTTTCACTGACAGTGCAACACCTGATATTTTATTTAGCTGTTGCTCCCTTTGTAATTAAGAATTAAATAAAAAAGGATCAGGACACTGAATCCAATGGCACTGGCCAAAGCAAGCACTGTACTGACTGTACTGGTTCATGGAGGTGAGTGCATAAAAGTCTCTGCCGACCCTGGGGCACTGCTTTTGTAACTAAAAGGAAAAGCCGAAATTGCAGAACCCCACAGCTCTGCTTTTTTGTAAAGATGGAGTCTTAGAATTAAAAAAAAAAAAAAAAGAAAAAGATAGAATTTAGGGGGAAAAGTTGCTACCAAGAGAAAATTTTCATATAGATTAGTTCTGTGGGCAATTTTGTAAGCTTATTTAAGAAGGGAAATTAATCCATTCAAGATGCCTACTCAGCCCTTTCTCACAAATAAAATAAAGCATCCTATCACATTTTGACAGTAGGAAACAATATATGTGTTGCAAGCTGGTCTGGCTGAGCCCGAGTTAAATTTTTAGCAATTTCCATGTGTTTCAGATGTTCTGATACACTTACCACAGTGAAAGTACTGCAGACCATCCTTTTATGATAGTCCAAGAGAACAAGCCACCACTTTGCCTCGTCCTGTGTGCTCTCTCCCCATTTCCTTGACCTTGAAAGTCACTTTGCTATTTTTTTGCAAAGAATCCATAAGCCAGCAAATTGTGGGTTGCCTCGGTAGAGGATCTGCAGTGTGTGAGGCTGTGTGCTTGCACACAGAATATCCTGAGCAGGCAGTTTTTGATGTCTTTCTGGCTCTGCTTGTGCTCTGACAGCATTGATGGCATAAATGCAGTAAATAAGTCTGAACAAAGGTCTTGTCTAAAGTTCATGCAGGACCTTTCTACAGCAGGGACCTTTCTGACCATCATTTTTGGCAGAGAACAAACCAATACAGAGAGGACTGCCATGGAGTAGGATCTTTGCAGCAAAGGCCAGGTAGACATGAAAGCAAAAGCTGTGGGGAGAAAGGGAAAAGCAATTCTCCATGGCAATAACAGGTGCAACAAGAAGGAAAAGCTTTAAAAGAGGTGCAACGTGAGATGTCCTGGTTAGCCTTTGGAAGACAGTCTCCCAGTATCAAGGATAACGAGGCATGAGAAGGGAGTGCTCTGAAGCAGTTCTGCCTTGATATTTGAGATTCTTCCTGAACTGGTCCCATCTCTATTTCCTGTCATTTTATGAAAGATTGCAGAATGCAGTTAACTTTTCCTGGTATTGAACTAGCCTGAACAGTGAAGCTGTCTTCTGTTTCAGGCCTTGTGCCATACCAATAGAACTTTTCTTTTATTCAACCTCAGAGCATCTGGGAATTTCCCAGGCTGTTACATGTGCAAATAGTTTTTGTGCCATTCACTTATTCCTGTACTTCCCAGGGAATTCCTGGCTTGGCAGGTAGTCATGCATTAACAAACAAACAAAAGTCCACAGAAAGTACAGCTAAGGTCCATGTCACCTATGTATGGCCGTATAGATCGTACAAGCTATTAAGCTAATAAGAGAAACAGTGACAGCTCTATAGCACACTCTGGCAAAGCCACAAGCACATAAACTCACAGGCACCCCTTCAGAAGAGAAGCTGAGCTAGCCCAATGCTTTCCAACCTACTTTGTGTTCAGAGCACCAGGCATTTCCTGTAGTAGAAGACCTTTTTTCCTCACTTTCCTTAGCTTGCTTTTCCTTCTGTGAACCCCTCAAGAATTATGCACACAGTTGACCCCGGATGCTGCCATGGGAGACACCTAGTTCAGACTACATTTATGAGCTGATGGAGATACCAGGAGGCAGAAGGAGAAGAAATGGACTGGCAGTTTCCATGGCAATTCCCTAGTCTATCAAAAATAATCAGTATAACTATAGTAACGAGTAGCAACTTGTTAGCACAGAGCAGGGAAGCAGGGTGCGGGTTCATGCTGTCCACAATACACCAATGTGGTGCTCTTGAGACACTGAGAAGGAAACAGCAAAACAGAAAACTGCATTTGACCTGATTTTTAATTTTTAAAATGTTTCGATATCCAGAAACATTCCTGACATGAGCAGGAATTTCTTGCCATCAGCATCTCTGAAAAACAAGGTCCTAACAAGCATGTGCATGAACAGAGTATCAGGACATGGGCCGTGGCAAAGATAGAGCCTGGTTGTACACAGGGTTGTTTACAGCCTGTTTCAGTCACTACATATCCATTTTTAATGAGATGCCAGAGCTCAGACCATTTTCCAAGAACACTTACATCAGTAAGGAAAGACCTATAAAACCAGATTAATATCTCAGGAAGTTTGTTTTATGACATTATAACCTTGACAGTTATGAAGTAAACAAAGCTGTTTTCACATCTGTAAGCAGAGATTTGCAGGAGCTAAACATGCTGAGAATTTTTACTTTTAGTAGCGATACTATTTTTTTCTTGTTCCATAGAGCTTATTAGATCCATGCTCTGTTTAAATGTTGTTAAGTGATTTTCATTATGTCTTCATGGAACGAATGCCATTTCTTCTTGCTGGATATCCAAAAGAGCTTGCTGCTCAGGTCGTCTGATTTTTAAAGAATTTTACTTTCCTGCTGTCTTTAAAGGAGTCACTGCTGTGGGCAAAGTCTCCCCATGCAGCACTATAGGCAGGTTTTCACCACCCCTCTAGTATATCTGCAGGACTACCACACCCTTGCTGAACACTGACCTCTTTGTACATGACACCAAAATGTGGCTTTTCAATGTCACATGCAGTAAACAAGATATTTCAAATGCAGGGAGAGAGTACTTAGCCGCTGTATTTGCTAATGCTTTTTAAAGCTTTCAACACACTTTAGCACAGAGGAATTCCTTAGGAGGAGAGCTCCAGAGTGTGGTGTCAGCCTGTGCCATCTGCTGAACTGGTTCAGCAGCAGCCTCTGCTCTGGGGTGCTAAAACACAGCAGCTTTTGTTGGGGATGTGCATCCCCCATGGGCAGTAGCAGAAAGGCACTGGCACAGCTGGTGCGTGGCTTTCCATGCAGGTGGCAGTACCAGACAGGGAAGGGTTTGTCCAGCCTGTGATCAGCCACACTCACTGCCTGTCCTTGGTACACATTTCAGGGCAGACATCCTCCCAGTGGCGGGCTGGGGACACGGAGAGGGCGGGCTGCAGGGTGTGGGGTGGAGGCACGCGTGGCACCGACTGATGGCAGTGGCAGAGCCCCTGCAGTCCATCAGGCTGGCTTGCCCCTGCACTGCAGCAATGGCTGCGCCCTCCTGACACCCTCCTTCTCCCCTCTGCGCTTCAACTGAGAGCCTCCAGGGACAGCACCTGCAGGAATGAGCCAAAAAAACACACCAGCAACGCCACGTGTCTCTCTTTTTTGTGTGCAGCCTCTTCTTCCCTGTATGAGACAAGCTGTGAACTGAATAGCTGGAATTCAAACACTCACTGGTAAGGAGCATATGAGAGGTTAAAAGCAGCATCACGCTATCAGGTGAAGCTCATGACAGCAGCACACCTAAAGGGAAAACTTCCCCCGGGTCTCAGCCTTGCCTTCACCGCACAGCTTGCATGCAATAAGGACTCTGCTCCGTGAATTTGGCAGTATCGGTGGAGGCAGTTGGCTGCTTTAGGGGCTGAATTCCCTTGCCTTGGTTCAGCCTGCGAGGCAGAAGAAGCCAAGCCAGTGGGAAGTGGCTGGAAACCAGCCCCTTTCCAGCTGGCCCGTGCCTGGTAGGGACCTCTGGTCACCCGAGCAGGGCGGGAGACATTGGCCCCGTGCCAGGAGAGAGTCTCCTCCTCCCCTCAGCTCCCACCCTGGCAGAGCAGCCCATCCAGCAGCACTGCAATACCAGGCTAGCCAAGTCCACTGGAGAAACTGCACCTTGGCTCCCTACCTGGCACCCAGTGATGCACAGCACGGGGATGGATGTACAGCCTCCAAGCACTACTCCACTCGTCAGCAGGCAGTACTGCTAACACAGCTTGGTTAATTCCTTACCACACTTATTACGCTTATCCTCCCCAGTGACACCTAATAAACAAAAAATTTGAGAATGATCTTTGAAAAATAGCTCTGCTGTAAGAGCATGTGGTTGTAATTACTGCCTTTATGGACAAGTCTATTCTTTTTATTTCCTTCCATCTCTGTGTAATAGGAAATGTGCCAGTTTTCAAGCATTCTGCTTCATTACTATTGGAAGGTAGTTTCCAAAATTCAGAGTTTGTTTAACACGGGTTCCCAATTCCATCCTGAAAGTCACTCTCAAAAGCTGGACTGGAACACATCTGCATTAACTGAAGCTTCTAAAAGTCCTGGGCAATCCCTTGCTTCTTCACTTTCCTTCTTTACTTATCTCTATCTCACTAAAATCCTGCACATTTTCTTTCCCTTTCCCTTTTTCTGATTCTTTTGCAAAGTCTGGCATCCCTTCACCTTCTCCCCATTACCTTTTCTCTTTTGCCCAGAACTTTCCTGTCAGTCCTCATGCTGTCTCCAGTGCTGGTCTGCTCCCCAGCTACCTCTGTCACCCTGGACAATTCCTTTCCTTTCCCAGCACCCCTTGTGGGTTTTTGAAATCATCCTCTCTATTTCTCCTCTTCTGTCCTCCTTTCCATGGTTTGCCATGTCACCATCTTTTCCCCTTCCTATTCCTCTTCTTTACTGTGTCCCCTGGCTCTCCATCCCTCAGCTCAGCAACCTTCCAGTATCCCACTCTATGCCCTTTCATCTTCCTGGGGTCTTTCCTGGTGGAGCTCCCCCTCTCACTCCCCATTGCCTCCATCCACCACTTTCAGCCCTCCCTTTTGCCTTGTTTGGTTGCTGCCAGACCTGGGGTCCCCATCCAGCAGTGCTCCATCACTCTCCCCCTGCATTGGATCATGCTTGGGTGGGGCAGGCAGCAGCGTGGCACAGGATGTGAGTGGCTTCCAGGGAGGGCTGCTGCTGTGCTGGATTGTTGGCACTCACTTTCTACCCCCATCCTGACACAGGGAATTACTGTCAGTGCCAACAGGCACAAGGCAGCACAGGCTCCAGATATACCAGGAGAGGTTTGTTTGTAATGGAAGTAATCCTGGTGGATTAAGGGAAGCTGCCTCTTCCAAAAAACACACGAGATTTCAATATTAGATGGGGAGAAGTGGCCAAAGTAACATGACCCATGAAATACCTTTGAACTTTTGAGATTTTGACACAACGGCAGCGGGTACAGTGTTGCATTCAGCCGCCAAACCAGTCCCTCCTGCATGGCTAAAACCACCCTCCTCCTGCTGCTGCTGCTGCTAGGGATAACCACAGAGCCCTGCCTCCTGCCAGAGAATTTTGGAGGGCGGTGCAAATAATTAATGAACTATTGGAACACTGAGGACAGATGTATGTTTTTGTTATTCTGTCACACGCAAGGATTCCAATCAGGCATAGTATGTATTTCCAGTGCCACTTACCACCTTCATTCCCACATCACTTTTTTACAAGAAAGACAGTCTAGCAGGTTGGCATGAGGCTTGATAATCTAGGAGAGGGGAAGTCTGGGCAGGCTTAGGAGTACATAGAAAATTAAAATGCATTTTTTTTTGTAGCAGTATTTTTGGTTTAGAGATTTGGGGAATACTTTTTTTTAAATTATTATTGTTGGAAGCCTGAAGACTGACAAAACCTGAAAATGCAAATGTCTGTATCAAGGATATTTCTATGTTCAAGAACTCAACGATTTTTTAGGGGAAATCTGATGTGATACAGTGCAAAGCTTGCATCTGCCACCTTTGGTGAAACCGCATTGTCACATGTGTAGATGTGTGCACACATTGTCAGATTGCACCACTCAGATAATGCAGTCAGTGCACCCCATGAAGTTAATTCCTAGTATCTGCAGAGCCAGCACTGGTCCTTAATTCATACATTCATGTCTTTCTAGAAGAGAGTAGGAAAAATTGAAAGTAAATGGAAAATATTGGAAGAGTAAATGTACATGTTTCTAAATTTCCAATATTATTTTCTTTATTGACATGATTTATTATCAAAAACTATTGGCTCAAGCTGGTTTGAATTTCTGGGAAGTTCTCTGGCCTGTGACTGACCATTACTGGCAATCTCAAGTCTGTGCACGTACTGCCATTCCAAGCGTGAACACAGTTTCGCTGCAGTTCAAAACAGCTTCAAGAAACTGGGCAACCAGTCAGGGCCAAGGCAGTAGCCATTGAATGGGCATGCAGAGAGAGGGGTATGAAGGGCTGCACCTGGAAACAGTGGAGGGAGCAACAGGAAATGACACATCCCCGGCAGACAAAAACCCAATGGAAAGAAACAAAGTGTGGTGTAAAGAGAGAATGATTTGGCCAGGCATGTACAAATCAAAAAGCAAACCAGAATATAAAAGCTTGAAGAGCAGAAAAAATACACAAATACAAATACAAGTACTAACCACAGGGGTGCCCAGAGCAGACATGAGGTACTTGTTAAGAACATGGTTGTTGTGTTAGAACAAATTGCTGCCTTTTATATGAGAGGGAGAGAGGGCTGCTCCCCCTCCCACCAGAAGGTGCTTATGCAGGGGTTAGACATCAGGAAATCAACCTCTGGAAGGTCTATCTTGAAGCGTGCACAAGTCCTGACAGTTTTGATGATCTGCTACAAGACTGCAAAACAGAGTTGTGGTGGGCACTTCTCCCAACTCAATGGGAGCAGACACCAGCTGCCATCAGCAAAACCTCACGAAAATAAGAGGAGCAACCAGTGAACGCTGCACAGCATGTTGTGGTGCTGAAGTCTGCCGAGTCACAAGCTTTGGATGAGCATGTGAGCTAAAGACAAATGTATGTTGACAGCAAAAAACCAAGAGAAAGGATCATGGGTCTTCTTGGGAGGCACAGAAACTGTGCAGAGAGCTTGCTGGCATGGCAGGCCACAAGATTAATGCTTATTTCTATTTCAGTCTAAAAGAACACTCCAGAAAAGCAATCTCCTTGAAAGAAACCCTTGAATGCTGGTCTAAATCTGACCTGTATGAACCAGTCTGGGATTTCACGTGCACAGATCTAATTTCACACTGTCACTGAAAGGGACAAGATTGGCCCTGCTGCACATGTCCAAAGCCTCCCTTGCACTGTCGCCAGCAGAAGTAGAGACCCATGGCAAACTGAATCAGGGAGTGTCTCAGGCTGAACATGAGTCATTATTTTTCCTCTGGGTTGGTTTTCAGCTGCACCTTTCCCCGGATCCTGCCTGCCAGGCAGGGGCACAAGCATTAGGAATGCATGGCTGGGAGTGAAGTCCCCTCTGGCAGCAGCACAGGCTGCAGTCTGAGTCAGCAGCACCATCTGATACTGGAGGCACCTTGGGACGTGTGTGCCTGGGCTGAGCATGAGCCTGTGTATGTCTGACCATGCCCAGGGGTAGGTCCTTTCTCGCAGACACAGCAGAGCTATCCTCACGATCATGGAAACTGGCACACACGGGACTTTTGTCCTGACTTGGCAAAGTTTCCCCATCTTGCTGCCATTAGTGCATTTTTTTCCTTTCAGCGGTCCAGCCCTGGAGACCACCCTGAGCTCTTCATGGGATATGTTTGGCAGCTACAATGTTTTGCATGCCAGCTGGATTACATTTTATGTATCAGCAGCCGTGCCTGGAGCAGTGCCTGATCTTTTGGCTTCCTTCTGTGGTGATCTCTTTCACTGAATGCTTGCGTGCTCTGGTGCCCATCAGCCTGTCATGTGCCAGGGAAGCAGCAGCACGACAGAAATCCCCCAAGGATTTTTGGTTTTATTTTCCACATGAATTCAGACACACCAAGGAGGTTCTTAAGAAGCACCTTACGAGCAATCCAGCTCTCGTTGGACAATGTCCTCCATGTCAAGCAGTGGAACCCACAAGTTCTCCTGAGGCCCACAGGAATCTAATATGAGATAATCCATCATGCTCTACCCATTCCTTCACCCCCTCCTGCACCTTACCCTCTGCTATGGAAATAATATGCATTATTTCCTCTAGATATAAAATTTGCTTACTTACAGTCTGGAGACACCTGAGACACCTTAACAACCAGAAGCTCTTGGGTGACCACTGCCACTGAAAAAGTGGGATGAATGTTTTGCAGGGAAGTCACAGGAGCACTGCTTTCCTGCTCCATGGTCTGCTCACAGGCACCATTGAAGCTTCAGGGATCTGAGACAGACAAACAAATCACTGAGAAATACATCTGCCTTTGGCACATTTCACCCAAAACCAAAAGTGTGAAACATGTTGAAGTAGACATAAACCCTTTTTTCAACTTGATTGGTGTTTTCACTGCCCGTTTCACTCAAAATGACAGCCAGGCCTAAAATATCCAAGCTTATATATCATAGCAATAGAATTTCCTGTTTTGTCATACCACGAAGGACAAATGAAAGATCTAGTCTTGCAAAAAACATTTAGTACCTTCAAAAGACTCTCAAACAGCCTTCAGTGGCTGTTTATAACAGGTGCACATTGCTTTGTGGTGCTCTGAGGTCTGGGGTCTGCTCTAAGAGAAGGATGCACAATCTGGAGCAAGCTGTATTTGTTCATAGCTAGTAAACAGCAGCATTTATTGTAGGTCTTCTTCCACAGCTGTTTGTTGCTCACTTTTAAATACTATTCACTTTCTCTCCCAGAAAACTACACAATTACTCCCAGCAATCTCTACTAGCAATCCTAATAAGTTATGCTTCTAAACCAATTTCCACTGAAATAGAGACCCCTCCAGGGTGAATTGCTCTAACACACCATGGATGGGCTAGGCTGCAAGCAGGGACAAAAGAAAGATCCTATTGGATGGAGTATAGGAATTCGTAAGGATTGTTATGTTTCCAGTAAAGTGTTGCTTTTTTTCCCCCGTCTTTTCAGCTGAATGTTCCTTTTGCTATCACATTTTCCATCCTTTGGCTCTGGTTCAGTGAACTGGCTGGGCATATATTTAACTTCAAGCAGGTAATCATGTGCTTCTGTGCTTTGCCCTGGTTGTTAACTACAGGCTTTGTTTGACAGTAACCTCACTCTTGGTGCTGCAGGAGGTTACTCCAAACCTTAGACCAAAGGGGCTTGTTCAAGAGCATTGCAGTTGCTATTTTTCATGGGAACATACCATGCTGTCACAGCATTGGTCTCGGCCCATGTAAACCTCATTCTTGAGATGGCCACTGTCTGTGCCCCTGCAGAAAGCAGACTTTAAATCAGAGGCTTCCTGTGATCCTGCACTATTACCACCCTGCAGCAACAGCTCTGAAGGCAGCAGTCTCACAATTGAACCCTCTGTGGCACTCAAAGCAAGGGGTAGGAAGAGTGTCTTGCTAGCACAGTAATTTTTCTCCAGCTGTGCGTGCAGCTGCACTGCGTTAGCCTGAAGGTGCTGTCCTGTTTACGTGCCTGCTAGCTCGCACCTCATTCAGCTGACTACAGCTTAAAGTGAATTGGGTCTGGTAGAGCACAAGCCTTGCTTTCCACTGCAAGCCTCTCTAAGAAAGGCTCTCCTGGGACTGCAGATTCCTGGAGGGAGAGGGAGAAAAGCTGCAGAGCTGGGCACAGAGCCACTTTTGCAGGGAGAAAATGCTGACATAGTGCCATCTGCCCAGTAAAAGTTTTTGGCAGTGTAAACATACGTACCACGTCTTCAACGTGTAGCATGCCCCATAGAAAGAAAGCTAACAACTCTTGCTAAATCACACCCCTTTTCCCTTGGATTTCACTCTACTAGCTTAGGTTCTTACAGAAATGCTTAGTCTTGTATTGTCTGGCTGTCCTGACACTGTCACTTTAGCCCCTGTCACTTTTGACAGGCTCAAGTTAAGGGGTCTAACTGGAATGCATGTTTAATGCTTTGTTCATGATTGTGCAATGAGGATGGAAAAGCTGTAATGACTGTTCCATGATGCAGGGCCTATAAATAGAGTGCATGGAAAAGGGTACTCTCTAATGCATTATGTTCTAATCAATAGCAACAAGCTGACTCCAATTATATTTTATTGTCTCTGAGAAAAGTATTTACATGGCATAACAGCTGTGAGTCACAGCAGTGGTTTAGCTAGGAGTCAGATTCACTTAGAAATATTTGAGGCTGATGGCTATTGTTTTCTGCACTCAGACACTGCACAACTGGCTGCTCTTGCTGCAGTTAGTATTTAATACCTTCACTGAACTTGCACTACTTACCTGTAAGTGTGCTTCACAAGAGTGCTCTCTAAGTTCATAGGAACAAAAAGGTTCATATCCTAGCTGGATGCAAAGCTTCTGAATTCCTTATACGGGGAAAGTGTGGAGATACTAAGTACATATGATCCTCCGAGTAAATGAGAGAGACAATAAAAGTAAGAGTGAAGAAAGAAAGATGACAGGTCAAAGTGACTTGTCCAAAGTTGCACAGCAAATGAATGGTAGAGAGAGGATAACAACCCAAATTCCCTAAACCCCCTAAACCCTGCATTGTTAGGTCTGGCTGTAGGCCTTGGGTTCCATTTTTTGTTTTCTCCACTGTCTGAGCTATTTTGCATTACTTTGTGGCTGTGGAAGGCTAGTTCCTTAGTAGTACCTACTAGTCCTAGTAGGTACTACTAAGGACTACTATAAAGGACTACTAGAGGTAGTATACTAGAGGTACTATAAAGGACTACTAGAGATACACAGGTCTTGTGGGTCACATGGCAATTAACCAGCAATCCTGTCATGTGACGGAGATCTCATGTCCACATGAGCTTGAGGAAAACCTTCACAAATCAATCAGCAGACTTCAGATACTCAGAACATAAAGATATAAAATCCAGATACTGTGTACTTAATGAGAACTGGACCTGGGAGAAACACATATTTTCGACTTTCCACCATTTTTGCTCTTCAGAAATGGCAAACACTAAGAAAAGATGCTTTATGTCTGTTTCCTAACAGATATTAAAACATAACTGATGCTTTTAAAAAAATCCCACAAAAACCAAAAAACTTTCAATTGTACACTGCAATATGGTAAGTACAATGGTAATTATTATAATTTGATGCATCTATTTTTCATAGTGGCATTTACATCCCTGGTTCCTCCAGAGTAGTTAATGCTTTCTGACAGCCAGTGAGGCTGACTTCTTGAAAGGCAGAAAGCCAGGAGGCAGACACACCTTTGGTGTTCCAGGAGAGCATTCATGTCAATGTGGAGGTTACCTACAGCTATTAATAGTATGAAGTTCCTTTTGTCTCACAAAAGTGAAATTTTAAGAAACTTGCTTGTGCTTTCTTGCTTTCTTTTTTAACTGCCAGAGAAACATGACAAGAGATAGACTGAGATTCAGTGAGGGTAATAGGTAGCAGTCAAGACTGAAATATAAGGTAGCCCCAGAGATAAACCAGAGTAATTTATCTCTTGGACACAGCTATCCTTTGGTGAGAGGAAACACACTGCTCTCAGTGAGTTACAGACATCAGAAGCTAGGACCTGGAAATACCCATTAGTACATTATTGTCAGGCTGGATCCCAAAATAGTTTTGCCTTTGAGAAAGGAGAGGTTGGTTTGCTCTTCTTATGCCTCTTGGCTGTTGAAGTTTTGGACTCTGACAGTGTCCTGGGAAGTTGTTAATGTCAGGAGCCTGATTTCCAGAGAAACTGTGCATTATAGGGATGTACATTTTGCCAAAAGTTGAGTGGTTTTCCCTTTTGCAATGTCTTTGTATTGCTCAAGTAGGCCAAGCAAGCACCAGGTACCAAGTTACGCTTGTACTTGGATTGTCCAGTGGTTATTCTGACACAAAATGTGAATTCACATTACTGAATCACTGCTTGCCCAATGCTTTTGGGATGTAACATTTTACGTAGTGTCAGGTGTACTTGACTCTTGTGGGCAGTGGGTCACATCCTCCTCCTCCTCCTCCTCCATTGCAGACAAAGCTATCTGGTTTCACTGCCCCTACTGAGGCCCACAGAGACAGAATGACCCCTGCTGAGTAAATAGCATCACCAGGGTAAATACATAAACATGCAATGTTAGGAGGTGCTCAGACCTGATACTTCCAATACCAGACCATAGTTAGTACTTCTGCTATGATCTAGGCATGCAGAAATGAGTCATTGCTGACCTTGAACTTGATGAGCCCATGAGTTCACAGGAAAGAAGATTTATCTCACTTTGCAGTAAAAGCTTTCTTAATATTTGCACAGTCACAAGAAATGCAAGGTGTAGGATGCCTCTTGGTGTGATAAATTGCACTAGAGCATTTGAAGATTCAGTAGTTACACGTGTTTTGATTATAACAATTCTATGTGGGTTTTTTTATGTCTGACACAATGAAGTCCAAATCTCCCCTGATGCCTCCAAAAAGTACCCAAATATATTTGTGTTTCTTACATTAAAATGCATGTCTCAGTATTTTGATGTTTTTAAACAATTACCCAGCAAATTATTGCCCTCTTACTTTATTTCATCTACCTTATTTTACAGGACATCTTTTTTTGGAACCGTACCTTGGCAGAATATGAAATACACTCTGGTAATCTAGAAGAACAGTTCACTTCCTGAAACAAATTTGTCCATTTAAACACTTCTCAAATAAATCCAGGGATCAGGAGCACCAAACAGGATAAAGATATAAGCAATAGGATTCCGTGTATTGCATTTGTACTTTTTAATTATCATCTTCTTTAAAGGGAGAGGGGGTCATATTTTATAAACAAGATAGCTGACTACCTTAATGAAACTGTATCATGCTAATTTCCTAACAGTTTGGAGACTGCTCCTGAGCAGATGTGCAATTCCAGCCAGTGAACTTCTTATCAGCAGGACTTTTACATATATGTTTCAAGTGCAGCTTTCAGCTATTTTTTCCTGATATTGTTGTGCTCTTTGTTTGACCCTAAGGAATTGCTAGTATTTCCACTAGTCATTGACAAAACTCCCACAGACTTCAATGCTAGTTAAATTTGTCTACAGAGACATGTCATTTAGTCTGTGGTTTGGTCTCACATTAGCATGGGCTGCCCACTGGTATGTAAAACAAAATAACAAGTTTCTAAAAGGAAAGTTTATTCCTTTGCATGTGTGTTTTCTAACCACATAAGTAACAAATAAACATGGTAATTTCACTGCCTGTCTGGAGATTCTTGAAAATGATATTTCAGAGGGACACATGGACCTGCAGGGCTCACTAAGATCCAGGTGCTGATTCCATGACTAAGCTGTGTTGAAGTCACTCAAAGACAACTGCAAAGTGACAGGCAGTGCCTTACCATCTCTCAGGTCTGTGAGTGTTCCAATTCTTCTTTATTGTGTGGATGTGCCCTAGGGCATCTGTAATCCATGTTAAGGGTTAACTTGGTGTTGGCATAAGGTACCACAAAATAACCCTCTGCACAGTGATGAAAAGAGCTGATTTATGTCAGGATACCAAAAAAAGGTGATGGAGAACAGTATGAAATATGGTCTGTGTAATTTCATAGTTCAGGGAAAGTTTCTTATGCAAAGCACATTTTTAATCCTATTTGGAGAGAACAGAATGGTACTGGAGACAATTCCAAGGTATAGCTAAAGGCAAAGCGAAATACCCCTTAATGAATGCTTGAAAAGTTTGGGATATAAAATGTTTGGGAATAAAAAATTCTAAATAAAAAGAAACAAGACTAAAAGCATATAAAATGATGCAGACAGAAGTTAATCAGGAAGACAATGAAGGGAGCTTTCTGAAAGGAAGTTTTTACCCTGCTTCTTTTCCCCCAAATGACAGAAAAGTGGGTTAAAAAATGTATATTTTCACCATATGCACAGCTAACCTCAGTCTGTCCTTAATACAGAAAGGCAAGTTAAGGGTATTTACAGTTTAAAGCAGTGTCCAGAGTAGTCCAAATTGTACAGAGGACAAGTACACAGGGTTCAAATCCCAGTCGTGGTGGCAATGTAGCTATAATTTCCTTCTCTACCATGTAATCTCAGTTTGGCCAGGGAGGGATGAAAGACAGAAGCTGAAACTTGATTTGGAGACCAGAATCCCACACAAATTCTCTGGAATTACACAGTTCAATGCCTTTCATACATCAGTCTCTCTCTGCCTCTGCTCTCCAGCTACAAAGTGGGAACAATGTCACTGCACCCCAAACAACATATATGAAAGAGACAACCCATCAATGTGCACAGATACATATTCCTGTAAATGAGAATCAGAGAAACATTATCTCCAGAATGAATTAACTCATGTTCCTACTTCTAGGGGTTATTGTTGTTATTTGGTTGTGTTGTTTTCCTTTGCTTTTTTTCCTCTCCCTCCCACAAAATACATGAAGCTGCTGACTGCTGCCAAGGTCCATCTGGGCTCGTCCTGCAGCTGCAGCCCTGCTCCTGGAGGAGTTCAGTCAGATGCCAGAGTGTCAGGAGGGCAAAAGCAGTGCTTGATGACTCTTGCCTGCAGTTCAGCATTCTTCTCTTCTGCCTCTGTTCTTTAAACTTCAGTGATCGAACCCATTCTTTTACTCCTTTACAGAAAAGGCATCAGACAGGGTAGAAAAAGTGACCTCAGAGTGAATCTAAGAATGAACTATTGTCAACAATGTGTCATTCTTTTACTTCCATGCACCTCTACAGTGCTGAAACTACAAGTCCCAGAGTGCAATAGCAAAACTTTATCAAATTTGAATATTGGTTGCCTAGCAATTAAAAATACTGACAACAAAATATCTATACTTATGGCTATAGAAGCAAACATTATCTGATTTGGTATTGCTGCCTGCTCTACACTGTGTTTGGTATAACCAATATAGCAAAATTCAGAAGTCAGGAGGTTCAGAGCACAAAAAACTATTAGATTCACAGCAGAGGAGACACAAAAGCAATGCAGCACTTTTTAACTGTGTCTTGCAGTATATACTGATATATAAATCACACAGAAAATATCAAAAGATGCAGTTTGGCATTATGTTTGACCATGCTTGAATAATCAGGTCAGTCTTATTTGTTACTGTTCCAATCCCTCCCAAATACTAGCTTCCTTGTTTTAGTCTGATTCAAGGAGGCCTCACAACCATCTGCAATTTGGCAGCTTCTACTGAGTCAGAAAATGTCAGGAGGAGAGGGGAGGGGTGATTAAAGAGAAGAGACAGAAACTTTTCAAACCCTCTGCTTGCTTGCCTTTTTAGTGCTCTCTATGTGAGCTCTGCTGGCAACACCTACAATTCCTTTCTTTCATTAGAACATCTGATTGTGCTAGCAGGGGCTGCCCAGCACTTGATTAAAGATGTGTTTTTAACCAAGAACAGTGCAATTAAATGTGAGGGTTTTATGGATCCAAGACCTTAATCAGGGGCAGAAGAATAAAGTATTGCAGATTTGGAACCTGATGCATGGAATCTATTGAATCATACTGACAGTCACAAACCAGCTTGGAATCCTATATGCTTTATATGGTAAATTCAGCAATATTTTAATAACTATCCACTAGCTTAATAGTAAGTTTTTTCATGACAGTACAAGGGCAGTTCTTTTCACTCACTGTCATAGCCAGCCTTTGGGACACTCTCCTTTTTCCCAGAACTAGGACTAACACTCAGGAAATTTTGCCAAAGTGTAATTGGGTTATATTTGTTAATCAACGAAAAGAATTCTCTTTGCATCTGTTCAAGTCCTTCTTTCATGGCTCGTCTCTCACAAATTTAGTGATAGGAAATGCTAGCAAAAAGATTGATCTTAAACACACAGGGCATGATCCAAGATAGAAGGACTTCTAATGATCTCAGTGGATTTTGGATTTGTTACTACTCCTTCTGGGCCAAAAAGAAGTTCCTGTTGTCTCTCTGCTATGTCTGCAGAGTGACTAACATAACCTAAAAAGAACAGCCAGCCAAAGAAAGCATTATTATAACCTTTATTTTGCACAAGAGGAATACAAGCTGAGGCCCACAGAACCATGAAAGTGCCTCACTCACTCCAGCAGAAATAAGCACGCACTAGATCCCTGTTTGAGAATCTCACCCAGTGGTTTGAGCAAGATCAGCTAAGGCAGGTCCTGGTAGACGAAAAAACTGACCACAGGTCCCCAGAGTCACAGTCTTATAATCCATCTTGATACCATTTCTGTTCTCAAGATTAAGCCAGAAAACTTACTGCAACATGCAGCCATTAGACCAGACATATATGTACAAAGATGTGCCTCAGGAGAGCATACATCCCTGTTGAAAAAAGATTCTTAGGATTGTAAATAAAGATTTATAGAACTATTTGCCCAATTGCTGCACAGTTTGAAATGTAGAATAAACTGGACAGTGTTAACAAATTGCTTGGGATAATGGCAAAATCTCTAAAAAATCCTCTGCTTGCTAATCTATGAAAGCAAATAGAGACTGTAGCCAGCCAGTACGTTACTCCCTGTGAACTGAGTCTAGGCAGAACCAAAGGTAGCTCCTCAGTCTTCAAGGAGATCTATTGTTAATACAATGCAGTCCTGATATTTCATACTGGGGAGGGAGGAGAGAGAGGCCTAAGACTCTGAGGTCCCACATGGAGAAGCAGGATGCGAAGCTCAGGCACCAGGTCTTGTCTTAGCACCTGAGCCAAATACCTGCCACTGGCCCTTGGGTAGCCTGCTACAGATCACTGGGGACTGGTTTCTGACCTCACCTGGCTGTTCTGCCTTTGGCTGTAACAAACCAACCTGTTGCAGCGTGCACTCAGGAACACCTTACCTGCTGTTTCAGGCCAGGCTGGTGCATTATCAGGTTTGACCAACTTTACCGGGGCAGTGGTGACAGAAAGTCTTCTGCACCACTACAAAGGCACCTTAATGGCACAGTAACATCTTTGGACTGGAGCACGGCTGTGGGCTCCAGTGAACCATCACAGCAAGCACAATTGCTCTGGCTCAGTAGCAGAGGTTCCCTCTCACCAGTTGCCTCCTTTGCCACTGCAGAAGGCATCCAACTTCCCAGCATGAGCTGTTGGAATGAGCCACAGAAATCCCTCGCCCAGTTCAATGCAAAATCAGCTGGGTTTTACCTTCCCCAGTATTAGGTAGGTTGACATCAGTTTGGATGTTTGGCTTGTAAGGTCAGTGCAGGTTTCATCCTTTCCCTCCTCAAAGGGCTGTAGAAAAGAGCATGGCACATCTTACATAGCTGTGTCTACTCCAATCTTCTGCTTTACTCTCTTCCTCCCACTTACTCACAGAAAGTCAAGAGTGACCTGCTATTTCTTTTTCTGCTTCATTTTCCTGCACTTCAAAATCAGGATCGTTAATGCTTGCTCCACAGGACTGCAGAAAACACTAGAAGATAAACAACGACCAGTGCAATGCTTTTAACATCTATCTAGCATGCTCTCACACTGTAAACTGCTTGTGGAGAGAACAGTGGTCTTCCCAACCCCAAATTTATTACTTAGCTGGATCACAATCTTTTATTCTATTTCCAAACAAAGTGTAGTGATCAGAAGTACTTCTTGTGTGATAGCATTAAAGAATGTTGCAGATCAAAGCCTGTCTGAAGTGATGGAGATGGTGAATACCCTCTCCTCTAGATCCAACTTCAAAATAAAAGCTGTGTGTATAATGAAAACCAAATTGTCTGTGTCTCTGCCAAAGAAATAAGAAAACCAAGAGTGGCATTTCCTTACTCCGGACCTGCAGCAGCTGGCCTTTCCTGTAATATGGAAAGTCAGTGATGGGTAATATCATTGTCATGAAAAACAGTTTTAGTCAGCAGTGAGTGCATGTGTACACTGTTTCAAAAAGAGAACCTGGCTGTTGGGCTTTTTATAGTGTTTAGGACAAGAAAGATTGTGAGTTTCAACCTCCAACAACCCTACACTTGCTGTGGGTATCAAGATCCTTCTTCCTCCTGCCTTTCTTGGTTATCAGCAGCAGCAAGCAGTTCTGGACCTAATGACATCAGTACCCACTTACGACACAAGAGCTGATTTCAATTCAGCTCTGACACTTCTTGCTCTTTCAGGAAGGTCAGTGCAAACCTGGGAATCCAGCTATGAACACAGAGAAGTTCATCTAATGCTTCTCTGTACAGGAGGAAGAGACCAAGATCACTCCTTTTTTATATCCATCTCTGGCAATAAGTCACTGATGTTGAAACCTGTGCAGCAAAGCTGGTATCTGCTTCTGTGTTTTAGTAGAGATGTCCCACATGTGGCCTTTTTCTGTGTTGTTTTTTGATTTTTGGTGTTTTTGTTATAGTTTCCACTGTGGGTTCATGGCTTTTACACAGTTGGTCTTACTGGCTTAGTGATCACCAGTGTGAAATATTAGCAGGAAATTTTGAGCTGCATGAAGTGCTGTGAGATTCATTACAGTCTCTGTACACGGTTAATACTTATACATGCATGTAAAATTTGAAGTTTCTCTCTTCAGTCATTTCAATGTCAAACTCTATGGGAAACATCAGGACTGGCAGATATAATCTGAGATTTAATTTTGGATTGAGGGAGGTTCAAGTAGAAGTTAAACTAAACTAAAACTAAAATTAAACTAAAGCAAATCTCTGAATTCAAAGACTCAGTTCCTTTCTGACTTTCAATATTTGCCTGTCAGACACAGCTTACATTTGACCCCTGTGTGCTGAGTGAATGAATTTAATCCAATCTTCCTGAATTGGGGAAATCTCCACTGTTAATCAAAGTCCTTTTTCTACAGTCTGTCTTTCTTCAAATCACAGGATAATGTAGGTAGGGGAAAATAGAAATATATTCACACTAGTCCTGTAAAGGAAGATGCAAACCTATAATGTTTGAACAAAATATAATCAGAAAGGATTAGGACTGCTTTAGCTGAAAGAAATGATAAATTACTTGGTTCAGCTTCCTACCCTAAAATGTCTCAACCCTTCCTCTCACTGGGATTTTGGTTGGGATCCCAAGTCCAGTATAACACCCCTGCTCATTCCATTTTAGCTAAGACTGACTGTAACAAGACTGTAAGGCCTCACTCTTGCTTCCATATGGTGCAAAAACAAGAAGGAAGCATAAAAAAACCTGATCAGTGTATATATCCACGGGATGTGTACATAGCTGTGTGTATAGAGACATAAAAGGAAAGCAGGCACTCTGAATTAGTGAGCTTTGATTTTCTCAAATGTTTCTCAAATAATGACAGGGGGGATGCCTCCCACATTACATAAGCCTGGTTCTCCCAGACATATCTAAATGTATACATCCTATGAGACAGAAGTCTAGGCCAAAATACATGGGAGTGGCACTAAATGGTATTCTAGGAAAAACAAATATCTAACACATAACTCATAGGAGGCTCTGCAAGCAACAAAATGCTACTTAAATCACTAGACCACTGTTATCTTCACTTCTGAACGCTACAAATTACTTTCATCATCCACTTTCCACTCACTACAGGGGAAAGAAGTCAGAGCCAAGCTTAAAGAGACAGTTTTAAAAACCTTGGTGGGCTGACTGCAGATCACTTTGGCAGGAGATTTTTAAACAGTTTTAAATTTGTCTTGGTCTTTTGTACATCTAGTTCAGCTTTTGGCCAACTTCCAATAGCAAATGAGGAATTCTTCACTTTCTGTCCCAACTGCTGTGAAATTTTGCTGTAAAATAAATTAAAATTGCAGAAATCCATCCAGGAGGTGGTTGAAAGGAATAGAGACTCCTGCACAGAAAAGGAGGAAACACTACAGTAGGAAAAAAAGACCCATGAAACCATTCAGCCCCAAACTGGCTGATGCAGTACCTGTTGCAGAAAGATGACAAAAGTCATCTTTCTCTGTTTTCTCACATCTGGTCTGTAAAAACATCATGTGTTTTGCAGGTCTGGAGGGCTGTGAAGAGAAGCTGGAAAGTGAAAAGAAGCCTCCACCATTCAATTTCTCCATAGAAATAGCCTCCAGCCTATTTCTCTGCTCCTTAAGTGGTTGAATGGTCCCCTTCTGATGGAAGCAGAGGGAAGGAAGAAGTAAAACTACAAAGAAGAGAAATGGAAGGTCTTTGCATGGAAAAGACTGTTTAATCTTAAACTGTCAAAGTCTCATCCATGTACAGGGAGACCACTACAGCCATTTTTCAGTGCCTAAGCTTGAGAATTTTTCTTATTATGTCTATTTTCACTTCCTTTCTTTCTTTTTTTCTGCCACAGTACAAGAGGCAAAATCATGACCAGAGCTGTGAGGTAGGCTTATAATATTTTGAAGGAAAAGATGACATGCATAAGCACATTTCTTTCATTAAAAGATGTGATTACATTTGCTTAAATGAAATTGGGCTTTCAGAAACTGCTGGATCCCATTAAGTCACATGCTATTTTTATGTAAAGATTTAGTGTACCACTCTTTGGAAGGAGTCTGTTTACATATAATTTTAGACATCACTTTCCTGTATGTACTATGTGTCTGACTATGGTGCTCATATAGGCAGTAAATAGTGTCTCACAGCAAAAAACAGCTGCAAGGGACATTTTCTGGAGGAAAAGTTCCAAAGATATGTGTGTGTGTACACAAAGATGTAAGAGTGGATGAGCTAGTTTGTGAACTGGCTTGTTCAACTTACATCTTAACATCCTACATCCTTTGGTAGCCAGCTACTTCTCTGAGTAGATATTTTGGCTTCAGAAGTACTTCTATGAGACTTCTTACCAGCAACTGCATGGGTAGGTCAATTGTCTTTAGCTGAATTTGGAAAAAAAAAAAATCTCAAACTCCAAAACAATCAGAATATCTTTGTAGGAACTAGAAAGATCCTACAAAGAAAAAGGCACGCCATATGTACACACATATCTGGCTGTGGTGTTCTTCCAACTACATCTTAAGCAGCTCCACATCACATATGGTACCAGAACAGCTGACCTGCTGCAGATATCTTGTGATACAGAAGTAAAATTCAGTATGATTTTCTGTGTCACCATGCCAGCTGGCAGTGTCATGTTTGCAGAGTTCACATATGAGTCCAAATTTCTTTAATAACAGTCCTTTCCAACTGTGAATACAATTTAGAAATTATTCTAGCTACAGTAAACTCATTTAGGGAAATTGAGGGGCACTAGCAAAAGACTATGCAAGCACATCTGCCACACACATTGCCCTTCCTCCATGTGGAGGGGCAGTCAAAATCAGACTCCTCAGCACTGCAGTGCCTGTGACACATTAGCAGGTTAGTAGAAGTCGATGCATCCACTGAGACCTAATACTAAAGAACCTCTGGCTTTAATGAGTTGGCTACTCAAGGGATTTAACTCACCCAGTAATATCAGCCAGCATAGCTTCCTTACTTGTGTTAAATACCTTGGACATACCTGTGCAGGGTCTGCTCTTTTTCCACCATCCATTTTGGGATTGCATCTACTCCATAGTAAAGGGAAAAATTATCTCATGTGATAGAGTAGTATATTTTGGGTTCACACATTAGATAACCTGATTTTAAAATACAACATGTATGGACTCACCTACAGTGTCATTTTTCAGCAAATCTTGGCCATATACACACACAAACATGCACTACTAGGAGGGAACAAACTCCAGACCCTTTAACAGAAACATTGCTGACAGTGGGTACTACAGAAAAGGCATTAACAACACATTCACTTTGATCATGTTGATGGTTCAATCTCTCATCCCATGGAAATTCTGGTACAATTCTTTTTAGAGTAACATAGTTAGCAAGGCACCCTTAGGTATGAGCTGCCACAGCCACACAGCAATGGATCCATTGGGCACCTCAGAAACACGTCTCTACTGATACAAGGACTCTGCCAACAGAAGAGGTCTGAGGGAGAGGGGTAGATCAAAAGTGCAAAAGCAGACTAATTGTCATTTCAAAAAACAAAAGCACAAGTTTTGTATAATGTATGCCATTAACAGTGGATGAAGAAAGTGTGTTTTCAGTGATGCAATACAGTAGATCAAGATCTAATATATTTGTGAATGGCAATAGCAATATCAGCACATTTTAGAACAGTCTTTCCAAAAAAATATTTTGGCTGCAGTATGGATAGAAAGCCCTATGGTGTGGTGTATACATACAGACCAATGGCAATAAACCACATAAAAGTACACACTGTGAATCAAAGAGGGGTGGGAAGGCCACAGGCAACAAGGGGCTTTGATTTAGTGCATTTAGAGCACTTCACAGTTTAAAGAGCATGTACATAACTAAAGACACCATTACAAATGAGAATACCATTATGGAGAATATCAGCAGTATAATGCCTAGAGTTGTATACTACAGATCTCAAAGCCAAAGAAATTCTTTGCATAGCAGCACTGTCAGAATTGCATAAGTTCTTGGGCCTGCCTTCTGGATTGCTGTAGATCTTTGCTAAAATGCCATTGAAGATATTTGGAAAAAAAAATCCCTATTTTAAAAACAATTTTTTGTATAGACAACTGGAGAAATAAATTGGTGTTCTGAATGCTCTGCAGAACTCTATTACACCGATTGCCAATCCTTTCCCACATATAACAGCCAGGTCCCTCACTGTGTGTGTAATAGGGAAGGGCAATTGTGTTGCTGCTGGAGAATACAGCTCATTCCTCAGCAACATCCTAAAGATACAGAAGTCTGTCTTTACACTAGAAAGACAAAACACCTAATGGAAATGTACTCTGTGTTTGAGGAATGGTATCCAGAGGTTTTAAAGGGATTTTTTTCCTCTGCTCCTCCTGCCTCCAACAGAGGGTCTGAGTCAGGCCAATTTTCTAGTATCCAGGTGGCTTGCTCTCTTGCATATGCAGGTAAGATCTAAGTGATTCTTCTCTATATGCATCTATCCTGCCACATTCCTCCATAAAAGGGTCTGGTAAGATTCTGGCCATGCCCTGCGGATGCTTTTTGTCAACTAAGTACCAGCCAGCTGATTCCTAGAGATGTCCCAATTTCAATGGGCAGCTGACTGTGTCTCCAGGGAGTTACTAAGACCCATAAACATGCAATAAAGAGAGACTAATTCAGAGTGTAAGTACGAAGAACATATACCTGCATTAAGGCTTCAAACAGAGTATGGAAGAGTAAAATTATCAAAACCTGTTTTAGAAATGGGCTTACAAAACTCACCACTTCCATAGGTGACACTAGGATTAATAAGAAAGTCATTTATTCTTAGATAATTTGTGTTTCTTGCACAAGTGTGTGTATATGTGGAGATTTCCTTGTCAGAAACAACACAGGGGAACCTGCAAGCCCAAAGGAGCTTTTCCCCCTACAGCAGAAAAGTGAATAAAGTCATTATTATGGTTCAATAACCACAGTTATGGGAACTAGAAAAATCACCACAGTCCACTGGCCCTGTTACAAGAGCAGTTGAAGAGAATATTTAAACAGTGACAGTGGCAATTTTCTAAAGTTAGTGCTTGCAACTAGCTGCCTGCAGACCAAAATCACCAGTTTTGATACTTTTAGGCATCAGAACCAATGCCTGTAATTAGACGGACACAGAAAGTCTTGACAAAATGTAGTCATCCTTGACCTATTAGTTTATTTCAAAAACCTTCTGTTCATTTAACTTACATACATCAGGGAATGTTGTTGGTATTTGATTCTTTCTCTGTGATTCAACAATGTGATCTATGTCAAAGGCAACCAAAGAAACTGAAGGGAGCTAAAGAAACACCTTCACTGACTAATCAAGGGAAATGCTTTCATAATAAAATACTTCAAACAAAAGTGCACCACAATTTCTCAGAACAAAACTGCTTAACTTCACCATAGAGGTAATTTAAAGAAGTGTTTTTGCAGTCAACGGTGACTAAAGTTAAGAACCACGTTTTTTTTACAATTCTCTCATGTTACCCTTTTCTCAGCATTAGGCATTCAAAGCTGGTCAGCTACTTAGGCATTTAAAAGGTTAATTTGCAAGGCGTTTTGGTTTGCTAATTTTCACAGTTAGATAGAATATTAAGCTATGTTCCAAATTTACCATGAATCATTTCTAATTTTCTAGGTCTGAAGAAGATAATGTGCAATCTCTAAATTAGGCCAAACCGTCAAATTTATAGAACTCTTGATTTTTCACTTGAGCACACAGATTTTTGTCCCTACCCAAACCGTATAAATATTCTTCAAGATTTTCTGTCCTTATATCTTTTCCAGCAATAACTTTGCAATAATGTCTGAGTAAGTTTTGATGAATTATTGATTTACTTGAAGTCTTCATGTATTGTGGGATATATCTAAAAGTTTGGATAGGGCAAATTACTCTGAGTATGTTTTTTGCCAAGCAGACAGCCACAATGGCATGATAAATTGGGATTTATGGCTCTAATGCCTGCTCACTCCAATATGGGCAAGGCTGAATTATTACCAGTCCTGCCATACAGGCTCAGGGCACAGGCTATGGCCCTCTGTTTTTTCTCTCTTCAAAATCAAAGTTGTGCAGAGGAAAGAAGAATAAGGTCCTTAAAGGAAGGAAAAAGGTGTGAATTCTCAACACGACTGGAGTAGAACAACAGATCACTATCAAATTAAGCACATTAAATTTTCCCTATATTGCCACATATACAATTCACTAGGACAAAAGCCTACACTCTCTCTGAAATCCTTTTTACATTCACATAAGATGTGCACATTAATGGATCCTGGGGTGACCTTTGAAACTCCTTGGGACACACTGTATTTCTCCAGAAGAAGAAGAAAATTTGCCAGACAAGATCAGGCTGATGTTGAAGAAGTGCCTCTTTACTCCTTTTAACCTAGACGTGCTGTTTAAAGGTAACATTTATCATCATTACTGCACTGTGTAATCCAGCAACAGCCTGACAAAAGGTGCAAAAATTCCAGGATGAAGGACACTGTCTTTCTGAAAGTTCAGAGCCTGGATAGCATCCATTCTTTCACGCTGTAGGAAGGAACAAACCAGGCTCTGTGCACGTCATTCAGATGGCAAACAATACCAAGTCAAGCGATGGCAACACCAGAGTTGCAACGCCATGTGTCAGGATTTCGGGCACCATTGTGATCATACCTCGATGCAATACTTCTGTACTAGATGCAGCTTGTTGCCAGAGTGCAAGTAAACTTCACAACTGACTGCCACGAGTCAGTCCAGGAGCAGGGAATTAGCAAGTGGCTCAGGCACTCTAATCTAGGAGAAGAGTAAAAAAGGAGTGTGGCTGCAGCACTGGGAACAACGGCGCTTGTTCTCCTGCCTTGAGTGAAAGTAAACAAGTCCATTGTTATCTGACTTTGCCAAACCTCAAAGTATAATGCTAGAAGGAAAAATAAGTTTTACAGAATTGAGCATATACAACTCTTTTCTTCCCTTCATAAATTGTATGTTACAGTAGCTGAATCTACCGAAGTGTTTACAGTATGCTATATATATAATGGCACATTTAAGCTTTGTAAAAGGTTTGGAACATTTCAGAAATGTCTCTGGTGCTGAAAAAGGATAATGTATTACAAATCATATAATATTTTAATTCAGAAAAAATATGTTTGGGAGTTTTGACCTAGCATAAGGGTTAGGAAACTGAACAAGGATGCCATGAAGCATGACTGACAAATCAGTCAAGCTAGTCTGCTTCAGATAAATATTGTGCAAGGCATTATCACTGCGATCAGTCACAAAAAATGCATATTTAGTTTTTTTACATTAAATACTACACCTGTGAACCTATGTAAAAGATATACAAAATATAAATGTCATCAGGACTGTATATTTCAAACTTTTTAAAATAAACACAAAGTATATATATATATGTAGGCATATAGGTTGTAATTTCAATGTCAACACTAGCACAGTTTGTCTCTTCTAAATACAGGCCTGTATACTTCCTAGTCCAACACATGCACCTACAAACACATGATCATGCATACAGCTTTATGTTCTGCTGTTTGCAGAAGAGTCAGAATATACAGCACTATACATTGTTTCAACTCAGAATTGATTGGCAAATCAAGAAAGATGCCATTCAAAAGAAATTCCTTGTGAACTATTTAAAAAAAAAAAAAAAAGAGACCCAGAGAAAACCAGGGATATAGCTATTTTGTCTCAATAAAAACACTGAAGACCATGGTGATGACGACCTAAGATTCAGAACGCTTTGTCCAGCACGTGGTGGGGGTCACTCTTGGACAAAACACAACAGTGTGGAACTGGTTGCTAAGACACATACCAAACACAGCTATAGTGAGGCATAGAGCTTCACAACACCATCCAACCCATCTCTGGGTTCAGACTACTGAGGTCTCTGACCGAAAGGAGACGGAGTTGTACACTGTTCTCCTCACAGCGGGCGGCGCTGACGGGGATCTGGATGCCCATCTGGAAGGTAGGCGTCGATTTGCTGGCCGAGCGGGACGGGAGAAGCCCTTCTCACTTGAACATTTAGCTGGCACACATATCTAGAACACAAAGGCAATTCCTTGCTTTAACCAGTTTCAGCTTTTGTGGAATGCAGTGGGAATGCAGGAAGACATTTGCAGTGACCTCAGAACAGGTGGTTGGAAGCTATTAAAAGGAGCGCAGCAATGCACAGAATGCACAAGAACAGCTATTTCTATGTACAGGGATTCTCACATCAGTTATGGTTTAAAATATATGAAGACAAGTGTCAGACACAAGGAAAGGTAGAAAATTATAGTGAAATACAAAACTGACATTCACCACTTATCTCTTAATTTCTGCAAGTTTTTTTGTCAATGAATGCTGTAAAGTATTCCAAGCGTAGAACTCAGAATACCATTTGATATTACTGGAGTAGTATCTACATACTTTTTAGGTATTTTTTGATAGATCCTATCTCAGAAAGTGCTGTTCCATTAGTTCAGTGTGAAGCTGTTTAGCTTGGTAACTAATTCAGAATGGTTATGTGTTAATACAGTGTCATGTCTACCAGCAGAGCCATAGATGCAGAGGAAACCCAAAAGGCCTTGATCATAGCTACACTGACGTAAATTTGAAATAATGAAAATAAACCCAGTGCCTCATGCCACATGTAGTTCTTTGCATCTCCATGACATTAATTCTGCTGGACCTAAAATGGTAAGTCCTGATCAGGCAGTATTCTACACTTAGTTCCTACAGATAGAAATGACAATATAAAATGTGGGCCTGTGGAGAAACAAAGACCGCTTGGCTTAGTAAAGTTATTCTGGGCTTACATCAATATAAACTGTCATTATCTAGTCAAGTCATTATTTCATTATTCCTTTCCTCCATATTCATTGATGAAAATTTGTTTGCCTGTCAAAAGTTGATTGGATGAAAAAGAAATCAGAAGCTTCATGGCTTTTCTTTTCTGTGCTGAAGTAAAGATGTGCCTGTTAAACAAGACATTGCATCACAGCAAGGTTGTCAGAAAGACATGCAGAAGAAAATCTGCACGGTCAGATTCTCAGCTGCTTAAATCCATATAGCTCCACTGAAGTCTGTGAAGTTGTGACAGTTTAAGGGATATCAGCTGACAGCCTGAACCCATTTAAGTTTCTCAGCTCAAAACACACCTGCCTTATCGTTTCTGAGATTCCACGGGGCACATCTCTTTGTGTTATTTGCAGACTTTTACAGAACTTGCAACTTAAAGGGTGTTTTTCAAACCATCTGTTTTCATTAAGAAAGAACACTGGCAAAGGCAGTATCTCTAAACTTCTGAAAATAAACTTCAGTGAAATATAAATTCATTAGTCATGCCATGCTCTTCTGTTTCTGTGAGCCTATGCTTAAATATATAGGAGAAGCTGGAACTGAGACATGAGTAAGAGAAGGTTACTTTATTACTGGAAATTTTATGGAGTCAAAAATACCCTTTGTCATAGGCAGTTCCAAGGAAGTCCTGAACCAAGTAGCACCCTGGATACTGAAGAATGTTATCTAACACCTGTAGGGTTTGGGGCATGGCCAAGTTTGCTTAAGCCCTATGGGAAGTCTTACGGCATAACACATCAGCTAAAGGAAGGAGAGAGGGTGTTAAAATCTGGTTGAAGTTCTCACTAGTTCAATCCCAGCATAACTGCATTGCAGTAAAAAACTAGCTTTACAGAACACCAGCAGGGATAAGAATCTGGCACATGTCTTCACTGCTCATTCTTACTTACATGCTCCTGCCCTCCCACAACTCTATAATTTGCTGAGGAAATGCTCCTGATTCATCCAGATCCCAGCCTAAAGTATCTATTTTTACATAATTATTTACAATATAATGTTAGTCTGCCCCATTTTAGAGTCTGAGGCTTGTTATGAAATGGAATTGTTTTGTCATTCTTATGAACCTTACCTCTGGTAACTTCTGTCTCTCTTTTCCTTGCTTGTGTTGCTGCCCAATATGCCTGGCTGAATTCCTTGGCAAGTCTTGCTTTTCTTGCTCAATCTGGAGCATTTCTAAATACTGACTCAGTGTCTCGCAACTCCCATTGGTGAATTCAGAATTTGCCTGTGTCCACTTATCTCTGCAGCACTTTGCATTACACGGAGAAGTCGCTGATGATTTTTCATAAGTTTTCAAAAGCTTTTCAACAACACCATAGTTCGACCTTGAGTCAGCTGAACGCGGGCGACCGGATAAATTACTTGGTCTCCAGTCATGCTCGTGGAGCATGTGCCTATAACCACAAGCATTTGGATGTCCATTCATGTGTTTCTGTTGCCCTGCCGTCCTGACAGCTTTGCTGGGGTTGTTAGTTTCTTGCTCTTTTGCTGCAGAGAGTTTGGGATTTGAAACGCAAGATGTTTTTACAGTTTCTGCCCTGCTAGTAGCAGAGTCACACAGTGGTTCACAGGGTTTGTCATCTTCTGATGCTGTTTGAGGCACCTGATTTCGCTGTTGAGCATTGTTACATTTATCTGTGTGAAATACAGTCCGATTAAACTCATCAATCTTTGCTGCTAGCATTTCATTTCTTTGGGTCTTTCCCAAAGCATACCTGGTGTCTTCCAAAAGATCATTGTGCAAGGTAGCAGGGGCATAAAAGTCATTACTGTAAAAAGGGCTGCTGTGAGACTTGGTGTTTTGTTTCTGGTGCATCTTTTTGCTTTGTGCCATATTTCCATCTGAACAACTCTTTTGGGCTGACAGTGGGGAAGGCTCATTTTTATTGTCTTTTCCAAGCTTGCCCATATCATATGCCCACGTGTTGTGGCAGAAACTTGCTGGAACGCTGCACTCATTTTTGGTTACAGCTACTGCAGCACTTACCATCACAGGAACGTTCACAGCCTGTCCTTCATTTGCACAGGCTGCTGCAGATTTATTTTTGTTTACAGGTGAAGGATTCCTCAGTTTCCCCCCATTCCAACAATCCTGAGCCTTGCAATTGCTTTTGATGCCTGGATCTCTTATGGGTGCCTCTGAAAGCTGCACAGCCGCAGAAAGTGAGTTTGTTAGGTGCCGAGAAGTGCTCCGTGGAGGAACTGGTGGAGCTTCTTTCTTTTGCCAAGGCCTGAAATCTGTTCCTATGTCACCAGTAAGACTACCATAAGAAATGCTGTTCAAAGCCTTGGTGGAGCTCATCAGATTCTTCCTATTATTATGTTCCTCTGTTTCAAAAGCAACTGAAGTCTGTGATTCATTGCTGGACATATGGTTCATCTCAGGCAGAATAACTGTGTTTTGGGTTTCCTCAAATTCCCCCAGGAAAGGAAGTGACTTTATTCTGGGAATAACAGAAGAGGTGTTTCAGGGATGAGCAATAAGGAACCTTCCAGAGGACCTCACCATGGATTAATTCTCCCCAGGAGCAGGTGTTTTAACACTGACTACTTAAAAAGGTTTGGGGGCAGTTTTGCTGTGGCTGATACACCCAGCATAATCAAAACACACATGAAAAATTTGAGGAAAGGTCAACAAATGGAATTTGTATTCCTTTCCTTTGCCACAAAAATTCTTCTGAGTTTTTTAGATGACTGTTTTCTTATCTGTGCTACAGTAAGTACAGTAGGATCTTGTTCTAATGACTCCTGTGAGTCTACCTGACCACGAACTGAATGAAGAAAGCTGTAGGACACAGCATATCCCTTGTGTAGGTTTCGTAACTTTACACATGAGATCTGTCTTTTGAGATCTGTTTAAAAAGCACCTTTAGAAGTTATGCATGAGCTATGAATCCATTTGCTCTAAAGATACAAACAGCAACCCAGCTAAAATAATAAATTAGTGACAGGCTGAAGTGTGAGGAAACTCTCTGATCTTTGGGAGCATCTGAGAAGGTGCAGTTGTACTTGGGAATTTCTGCACAACTCAAGAGGCAGTCTGGTGTTTAGTTTGCTAAAGAAGACAATGAACACTTAAACAATTGTTCACTTGTCATACTTTTCAGGGTCCGACTTGCCATCTTTCAATTTGTACAAACGTGCGGTGGTTCTTCCCTCTCTTGCTTTCTTTGTACTCTTAGATCTTCAGTTCCTGACACATCCCCCATGCTTAAGGCTAGATTTGGGCTTTAAGAGACTTCCCAGCCTGACAAACCTGTACAGTGTTGTATAAAACTACATGGAAATGGGGCTAGAGCAGACAGAAATATCTGTTCACTTTCTCAATCCCCTGTGCAGCCATTAGAAACAAATACCATTTCATCTCATATAAATACTAATCTGAATTTGTAAGTCCTGTAGATAAAAACCATTTTGCTAGTCAAATCTGCCTTTGTATCATATTTCAGCATACTTCAATTTGAATGTTTTATGCTGATCACTGAAACACTAGGAGGGTAGGAACTGCCCAGCTACTAATAAATCCAACAGCAAACCTGCCTTCAAAGTGAAAAGCATAAGGAGCATTATTCACTTCCTTCCTCTAACATAAGAAGTCCAAACATGTTCTTACCTTCTGTGATTGGACTTCTTTCGAATTTCCTCTTGATAGCTGCATAATTCTTCACTGACTCTGGCAAGTTCTTTAAGAGCCTTTACAAATATAAAAAGAGTCCTTTAATACATACATTAAAAATGGTACCTCCCGAATTAATTTGAAACTTGTGGTCATTTGTATTTAAGATTCACAGCAGAGGGAAGCAGTACATGAAAAGATACAAAAATGCTCCTGCCTTGTGAACAGAGGTGAAGAGCATGCTGTTAACACATTTAAACAGTGAGAAGACACTCATTGATAGCAAACCTAGGAGAAACTAGAGAAAGTAACTTGTGGAAAGCTAAAATCAGGAATATCAGTTCTTTAGCTTAACCTGGCAGGCCAAATTCCTCAGTGTTTTCCTCCCCCTTGTAACTGAAACATGCTCATACTTTACTTACTACATTGAGATCACCAATATAATTCTTGGTATTTTGCTCGGAAGTTTTAATGGTGTGACTGTCTTCAGGTTCCTCATGATTCTCAAAGGCCAGATTGTCCATTAACAGAGTATTGTTTCTGCTCTTGTCTCTGGGTTCTTTCCACTCATGTCCTGCTATACCGAGCAGACTCCCTTTCTCCATTCTGTCGTTTGCCACATTGTGCTGATGGTTCAGCTCCACTGTGTCACTCTCTTGAAAAGTAGGGGAATGCATGGACAGCTGCAGCATCTTGCTCTGAATGGCCTTGCTATCATGGATGGTCATATTGCTCTCCCTTCTAAGTTTTACCTCCTGGTAAAGCTGAAAAGACAATAGAACCTTCTATTAAATCATGGTATTGTAATGAACTTAATGGCAAAGCCCCCCTATTTATCTTCTGTTTTGAAAGGTGCTTCACTCGGTAGCACTGATTAAAAGGACTCTATACATGTTAGTAGAAAAGAGCTGAGTCATCTAGTGTGATAATTCACACACCATGATTGCCACAGGATAAGGCTGTTACCATGCTCAAACTCTCCCATAGTTTTAATCTATGGCTTCACCTATGGTTGAGAGTGGGAGAGATCTCATGAGATAACTGGCCCTGCCTGGAGCTGAAAGCTGCATGGTTGTTTTCCAAGTAATATCAGCACACTATGTGGTGGACACAACTGTGATCTGATGGATAGGGAATGTGACAGAGAGAGATTGTTCTGCCTATGTTACAGCCTATTAAAGTATATTACTTGAAGGGAAGGAAGTGATTTCTCATCAAATACAGTGCCATCTGCACTAGAGCAGACTCTTTCCATTCTCAGACAAGTGGAATTCTTCCCCATGACTGGAGTGATAAATTAGTACTGCAAGATGGTATTATTTGGCAACGTGCTGTCACCCTCTTCTTTCATGCTATCTGTTGAGATCCAGTGACTTCATTAGTAAATGAAAAGGTGTTAATTCTGACCACCTACCACATTCAAACTAGGAACGATGGTAAATTACAAATTAGAAAAACTAGCAACATCATAAAAATCTCTTCTGGTTACAGCATAATTTCCAGTGCCAAGAACCCCACAGCTCTTTATAAACATTCATTCTTAACTTGCTCTCACAAAGAAAGCACACAGGCACCTCTGAACAGCCATCTGCCTGCCCTCTCACAGTGCACAAGGCCATCACAACAGCTTTTGGAAGGACAGTGGAAAAGAATAACAACATGAAGAACATGTGGCCATTTCACGGGTACTGCTGTGGATGAGAAGTATTCTCACGTTCAGAGACTTAACACTTGACCTCATCCTGGCTTTTCAGATTTCATTCCCGAAGCCCAGCTGCTCATGGAAACTGAGGGCTGAACTTTGCCATTTCCAAGAAATAAGAGCCTCATATGGATTCAGCATAGCAGTAAGAAGGAATGATACCATCCCATAACTACAATATCATCTCCTAAACTCCGCAAGTCTTCCTGGAAGAATTAAGTTAGGTTTGGTGGGCTAGAGAAAACCACCAAATTAAAATACAAGCTGATAAGCAAGCACAAGTTTTATTGAGGAAATGCTTCTACAGATGGCATTTAAAATGTATCTATCTTTCCTTTCTCCAGCCATGTGGCTTCTGGAGAAGAAATGTCAGGCATCTGAAATCAGCAGCAGCTATAGACACAGCTTAAGAGGGGACCTTAGGATTCTGATAACTTTGGGATATCAGCTGCAGTTTTGTTTGGCCTTGCAGTAGCCAGCAAATTGCTTCATTCTCTTCCCCTCAGCCTCACTCCATTCTTTACCTCTTTTTCTGTCTCTGTCACACTTTCCTAATCTCTGTGCTAATAAAGAATATGAGGAAAACAATCCTTGCTAACATTGTCAGGCCTAGTAACAGCCAGAACACCTTTTCATTACTGTCATTCCAAACCTCTTATACCTAAGAAAATGAAATTGAACTACACACACAGATCACATTACTAATTTTTGAGCATTCTCAGTGAAATTAGGGAAGGCTGCACAGAAAAGTCCTAACACAAAAGACAAAATGAGGCAAAGACCATCATGCCAAAGTGTGCAAGAACTGTTTGTAAGATATAAGAGACCTGACATTATGGATCCTGCTGCAGGCTGGTTTAATGGGCAGTGTATGGCTGCAATTCCTTTGGCTCTGACCATTTTCCTTCTCACTTTCTTGAGAGCAATCTCTGCCATACATTCCTGTGTTGCTCAGCCACAGGACAGTGCTGGCAGAGTGCAAGCTAGACTACTCCTTGTGTATATTAGATGAAAAATGTGGAAAGCTCACTAATGAAAAAACTTGTCTCTATATACTGCCAAGACTCAGTTAATGCATTAGAGAGTGTCAGAGGGTTTGGCTGCAGGGACAATTTGGGGATAAAGAATAATAAATAATTGCTGTGACTATTTCTGGAAGGAGATGCATTGCAAATTGCAGGGACTGTTTGCTAGTACGTGTAAACACAAGTGGTTTCAGATCTTTCATGCTATTTACTGTACCTGTTTTCTCTCCCAAGAGTCATCCATAAAAGGAACAGGTTCTAGCAAGAATAATTCTGAATCATGCAATATCTCAAATATATATTATTCTTAATATTACCATTTGCCCCAGCAGACCCATGCCATCTAAATCCTTTTTGCTAGACAATTATGATACCTAAATTTTTTGTTACTAAATATGCATTTTTCTAAACCCCATATTGTTGAGTGTGTACTTGAAAAAAGCACGTGCAATATAGGCAGCATGGCTCATGCCCAGTTGAACTGGCAGCAGTATGTACAGCCAATAATCTCATAACTCACAAAGCCACATTTCACCTCCTGCCTTGTATCCATGACTATTAAATGAGCAATTGCAAATACTGCTTAATCCCAGGATTTTCATCCTACCATCAGCTGTTAGAAACTTCCAGTGGCACATAAGAAATAGGATAAAATACAGAAAAAAAAAATTGAAGTGACTCCAGGTCACTTCACCCCAAGTAAAACAGTAGTGTTCAGATTTTTGTTAGAAAGTACCTCTTCTATTTTCTTCTGCATGACCTTCCATTGACATTCCCATTCTTTCCTTTCATTGTCAAATCTCTCCAGCAATTCCATTTTTTCTTTATTCCAGTTCCTCTCAGTATTCTCCAGTTGTTCATGCAGGTCCATGGCTACAGTCTGTGCAACAGCAAAGACAGCTCTGTTTTTTTTCTTCCTTCTCTGGATGTTTCCAGGAAGTTTATGAGAGTAAGTCTTTACTTATGTTTTATTCTAGCTTTCAGGGAACAAAGACAACCAAGCAAATTCTCAAAATTAATAACTGAAATGAGATTGCAGGAGACAGCATTACACAATTGCTCGATACCTAACTGGAGTGTGACTGAAATATGGATAAACTAAGCATTATAAACCCAAAGGCAGAGATGCCCAGTCTGGAAAGGGGAGTTGGAACACACATTCAGCATCACAGAATTCAGCAACTTCTGCCACAGCAGGCTCTATACCATGATCACTTTGCATCTTTGCCATTACTTTTCACTATAAATGTATTTTCAATGAATTTGAGTCCATATAATACTGAATGGCACTTCAGGACCTTGGGATCCTGCAATATCTGTCCTTGAGGGTGAAAGCTATTTTTATATTTGTTCAAAAGACAACTACCAATGCAAAGGTATCATGTTTGCTCACACACTCCTTGCATGCACACAAGGAACACAACAAAGACTGGTACATTCTTTTGGCAACTGAAGACTGTAAACTTGATATATGCAGGGAATTCTCATGGTTACACAAATGCTTTTGGAATTCATGAAGAAAGGCAGGACAGGAAAGGTAATAACGGATACAAAAACATATACAGTAGAAATCATTTATATATAAGGGACAAAAGGTCACAAAAAAGGGTTCAAGAATTTTGGATTTACAAATCTAAATCTATAAATGTTAGTTTCAGGGCCACCATAGGGAAAACTAGAAAATATTATTCAATAGCACTAACTACAACCTAGTTCAAAACCTTTCTCAGAATATGTGACTAATTTGTGCTTCAGTTTCTTCTCCTCCTTCAGCATCTTAGCAGTCTTTAGCATCTTAGTGTTTGTAAATGAAAAAGAATATTAATTGAACCACTAAATAGGCATGTTTTAAGGGAAATATTTTATATCTGCTTATCTGACTTTGGAGTAAAGCAGTTAAGGATTTTATGGGCCTGGTGTTCTCCTCTTGCTTTCTTAGGCTTTACACTAGAAACCCCATTACCACCAGCACATTTACTATGCCAGCAAGGCTGAAATAACACTCATTCAATTATGATGCCTTCTGTGATATAATGCCTGGTTGATACTTGATACTTGAGTTTGTTACTTCAGCTCTCAAAGCCAGAAGTTGTGTTACTTAGGTCTTCAAGGAACCTGGTTATAGTAATAAAATGCCTCTGCATTGCTTTCTTCTCCTGCAGAAATCAAATAGGTAGGCAATTGAACCAGAGATTTAATTAGGAGTAAGCCCAGTTTATTTTTCTGCAATTTTTTAATTTCCCTGACTGATGATCAGTGATTGTCAGCTTACAGGAACTGATGATTTTACTGCCCACATTTTCTATGATATAGCAAAAATTCATTCCTGAGCAAAGTTCTTCCCCATCCTGTATATTACTGGCAAGTCTTGTTGATTCAGCTGTGGCTACCATGTAATCACTATTTACCAGTGTCTGCATTATTTCAGCTGACTGGGAAGATGATGTCAAACTTGGAGTCAGCTGCTTTCGTGTACAAGTTAGCAGAAGAGCTCAGATGAAACCCAACAGGTTATTCAGGTCTCTGGGTCATAGAAAGTCCTCCCACAGGATGTCCCAAGCCACAGACCCTGCCCTAACTCATGGCTTGCAGACCCCAAGCACCTGCCTTGGAGCTCTGAAATCTGTCCCTTAACTACCTACAAGCAGATTTCAAATCTTTCTTCTTTCCCCTGCCTATAAACATACAGAACACCTTCATAAAACCATAAAACTCCTCGAAACTAGGAGCTGCTGAAGACAGCATAGAATTCTCATCAAAAAAAGAAGCCAAGTACTGGTTTGCTCACGGCCTCTTAGGGAATGCAGGCTACAGGGACAGCACCTCCCCAGGCCAGTGTTTCAGCTCTGTACCAGACTCCACTGTGTTGACCAAAAACAACTTGCAAAAAAATTCTATTACCATTGAGATCTATTGCAATCTAAACATCTATTGTTAATGAACTCTAAGAATATTTCAATACTTTCTCACCTTGCTGATTCAAAGGTACCAATTTTTNTTTTTTTTTTTTCTTTTTCTTTATAACCTTTCAGGATATCTCTGAGAAATAAACAAAAGTCAACTCTCTGCTCCACTAGAATCCTTTTACAAATACACATGAGAAAACAAATTTAAAACCCCCCATGTGTAAATGCTGTAATGTCATGAACAAGACAGGTAGATGTAATCTGTCAACAACTTGCACAAATGGTGATTTTGCTAGTGCACTGTTAGTAATAATGACCATGCTTTAGTCAGCCACGTATTACTAGAAAGGTCAATACTGTATAGCATATTTGTTTTTACACATGTAAGAATAGATATAATACATACTCCTTTCAAGCATGAATACAGCATTGAAAAGGCCTCTAGTGTTTCCTTAGTGCTGGAAGCTACTATTGCCATGTTGGCATTCATTTTAACAATTTTCAAATTGTTTCATATGGAACTCTGATTATGAAAAGAGACTGAAGACAGTCAGAAGGAAATCAAGTCTTGAAAGAGGATAGTTACAGAAGTTACAGATGGTCACTTGTAGCTCTAAGATCCACAAAAAGCTTGTATTGTTTCTTAGGCTTCTCTGATTTCCTCTTGACATAAATTCTGAGAAGAAAACTCATGTTTATTGATGTTAGCAGCTGGATGACTATACAGCTTTGCTGCTATTATACAGTGGATCGGTTTCTCAGAGACTTTGACTCCTATTTCTACTTCTCTTTACCCCCACTTTCTTTTTTCTTGGCATTTCCTTTCGGTTTGTTTGGGGTTATTTTGGTGGAGTACAAGGTGCAGTCCTGGTAATACACCCTCTCTGTGCACAGAGACTTCCCCATGGGTATTTCACATGGCTTAAGCAAGCCAAAGCATGTAAAATGCCACATTATCATTTGCTCTGTGGATCAGTACAATGTCTGTGCTCTTGCAGTATTGGCAATTTCTGCATGTCCTGGACAAGGTCAGAAGCTCATTAGAGCAATCAAATTAAGCAAATAATCAATTTTGTCTGCATCAGCTGCATTTTCCCTTAACTTTTCCTTTAGCCCTTCCTCCTCTCAAGCAAAAAATATTTTAAGCAACTATTGGATGTTAGTCATCATTTCTCCATATCCTACTCTTTCTAGCCATATATAAAAATGCAAGATAATTTGCAAACAACCTCTAGCAACTTCTGAAAATAATCTACTTGACATCAGCTGAGATGTTATTTTTCAACAGAATTTAATCAGATTGGATGTGCATAATCATTCAGATACACAAATCTCCTTTTCACAGAAAAAAATGCAATCAAATTATATTTCCATATAAGTCTGTATTTTGGATGATTAAAGAAAATTGTAAACATTTGTATTTGTTCAATTATAAATGTGTGCCATGTGTCACAATAACCTGCACTTCATGCATTAAAAGAAAGTACAGTTGAGTGAGAGAAGGAAGAGAAAAGAGAAAGGGAGAAATGAGAGAGTGAAAGAAAGAGAAAGAAAAAAGAAAGGAGGGAAAAATAAAGAGTAAAGAAAGAGAGAAAGAAAGAGAGAAAGAGAGAAAGAAAGAGAGAAAGAGAGAAAGAAAGAGAGAAAGAGAGAAAGAGAGAAAAAGAAAAAGAAAAAGAAAGAAAGAAAGAAAGAAAGAAAGAAAGAAAGAAAGAAAGAAAGAAAGAAAGAAAGAAAGCAGATTCAAGTGTGCACAATGCTATCTCTCATCCCTGTTCTGTTAATATATTTCTGCCTGCACTGAAAAAACTGACTGAACTTTAAGAATAAAGACCCTATATAACATATCTGAACTTCACATTGCATACAAACAACATTAGAGAGAAGTTTAAATAACTGTTTGCCACATCAGAAATTTGCCTTCTTTTTTAATCTTAACTGTTCAAAAACACTGATTTTAAATAAAACTGCAACCATACCTTTCATGGGATAAGGAATCCTTTCAGAGTTTTTCAGTCCATTTCTAGGCAGCAGCGAAAGCAATGAAACACACAGCTAGCAGGGATCCTGTTCTGTCAATCCTGATCTTTAAAAGAAGTAAGAAAGCTAAGCAAGACACAGCCTTTCAACTGGGGCAGCATTTGCAACTCTCTTTGAATAACTCAACTTTTGCAAACTGAAAAACAGTTCCGTTCAGCATCATCCCCGCAGCTGGCTTCCACGTGACGTCAGTGCACGGAGGATGGTTTTAAAGCCATCTCTTCCAACCCCCAGCTTTGTAACTTTATATCTCTTCATATTTTGTGTAAACAACTCCAAGTCCAGGACATTTTTAGGTTTTATAATGAAGACCAGCCTTTAAAGCTTGCCATAGCAGCTCGTGTTAATATCAAAGTTATGACAATTGACAATTTTAGGTTTCTTTTATTGTTGTCCATGCTGTAAAGGAAGATTTTTTGCTGTCTTCCAGACCCAGTTTTCAGGGTTATATTTTTTAGTATGATCATTTTGAGCTTTTCAACTTAATCCTCCTTAACTGCTTTGTAAGAGGAGTTTTGTTTAAAGTAGCAGCTTTGTTGGTTAACAGCTATCTTAAAGAGCTAAAAGCAAACCAATCCTCCCTAAAATCTTTTTCTGTATTCTAAATATGCTCTCACTTATGAAATGCAGAATCACTGGGCATTGTGTAATCCTACTGTCTTGCATTCTGGGAATGGCAGTAATGGTTTCTTTGGGATATACCCAAATATTCCTGATGGTTTATAATGTTTCTGGATCAGATTCTACAGTCTGTTAATTCACTTTGTGTCTCAGCAAAGCAAAGCACTTGAAATTGGATGAAGAATCTCCCTTGAACAGGGAAACTCATCTCTGGCACAAGGCTGGTAAAGAAGGTCCAAAAACACCTTGGGCTGGATATAAATCCCTGGGAGTGTCCACAGCAAGTGCTGGCATGGGATGAGGGAAGGGAGAGTGACAAAAGCGATCCAGCAAGTGAAAGACCACAGGAGACCCTGAAACCAGAGCAGCAAAATTCAGCTGCTCCCCCTGCTGAGCCGCAGGCAGGAGGAGCCCAGCTCGCTCCTCAGGTCTCTGCCCACCACAGTACCTCTCCTGCTGCACCGTGGGTTAAACTGCTCTCATTTTTTTGGCACCCTGAGAGAGACTCCGGGGGAAGCTTCACACACATTGCCCTGCTGGGTACTTGTGCTTGGGTGTGTCCGCAGACAGCAACTGAGGCAGGTGGCAAATTCACCTTGCAGGGAACATTTTGCCCCACGTGTGCCTGGAGAAGGGCCACAAAATACTTGATTCAGGCACCATAAAACTGGACAAATCCTGCTGTCAGACAGATGTCTTGGAATGCCCTAAGCAAGAACATATTTGTGTCGGCAGTGCAGCTGATGACAAGAGGATCAGTGAGAAAAAGGGCACAATATGAGGATTCGCACATCCTTTGCTTAGTCAGCACACTCCTCATTAGAACAGTAAGTTTTTACCTGATAAAATCTGTTCTAAAATCCATTATAAAATCCAGTATAAAGATTTTAACTCTGGGTGCATTTTATAGTAAACACCAAACCAGGTTTCAGAGAAAACACATTTTTTCTCCTTATATGGTCTAGCTGTAAGTCTCAGTGAATGCATTAATTGGGTGCTTATTCTGCTCCCATGTAACTTAAATAATGGGACTTGGGCTATTTGTGACAACTGTAAAGATAACCTAAAAATTGAACAAATATGCCCCAAGTACACAACTGAATGTTCCTGAAGGAAATCTCAGACTCTAAAGATTTAAATCCTCGATTTAAATCTAAAGAAACAGTACGACTTTCTTTTGTGAGGTTAGGTCTCAAGTGCCAGCTGACATGCCTGGGAGCAAAGCTGGAGTGCCTGGGAGCAGAAGTGAGCCCACAGCTGGGGGCCAGGCATCACAGCACTGCCTCCTCCCTAAAGCCAGCACAGCTGCACTGCTGCACATGAAGGCAGACTCTTAAGACATATTTTTTACTCTTATCCATCAACATAGGCTATTATTCTTGTGTCTTTAATATTGCTGACTCCATGCCTCTTGTCTTGCTACGTGGACTCTTTGAAGTTAAAACAGTAAAAATAAATAAAACAATGGGCTAAATCCCAGGCTTGAGTTCTCAGGCGGGCAAAAGCCTACATTTCTGTCAGTGTGAGGAATTAGAAATGTGTGAGACTCAGGGGCTCATTAGGAGACAAGCACTAGACCCACCTCATAAGTCAAAGAGACACGTTAAATTCATCCTGATATGGAAAAGGTGAGACAAAGAAAACATAAAGTGAATTGTAAAAACAAAGGATCATTGTTCTAGATACCCTTAAGTGCAGCAGTAGAGCATTCGGCTTTTGAGGATAAGAAATTATGCAACTGAGACTGTCCCTACTGCCCCTCCTCCAGCACCAGCAGACAAAGCAGTAAATGTGGCTTCTGGTATCTGGCACAGATAAAATAAGCAGGAAGACTACTGTAGGCTTATTACATCCAATACCTTGCTTCCACAGGAAAAGTATATTTTGTCCATATCTGGTACCAGCACTGCTTATGTCAAAAGTTAGCACCTCAACAAAAAAAAGATGCAAGGGCATTTTAAACAAGACCTCTGCTAAATTTCTCTTCATCATGCAAGACTTGAGACAAAGCAGCACGAGCTTCAGCATGAGCTATAATCTGATCATACACTCGGGGCAGTGGCTATTAAAATGTACTCAAGACCACTTCAGGGCATCTTTGGTTGTGCTGCACTAGCTTGGTTACAGCACACTTACTCTGCTATGGCCACAAAAGCTAGTGACAAGAAGGAAGAGCAGCACTGCTGCCACTGCAATCAACCCAACCTCACCATTAGATTCCTGAATGATGTACACCCTGATAATCCTGGTGTATACACCTCAGGAGTGGATATATACAACAGGAAATGGGCAGAAGGGAATACAAAACTCTATCTCCTCTTATTACTGTTGTGTGCTTCTGCAATGGGATGTAACTCAGTGGGGAAACAGAGCCAACAAAGTGTTATGTCATGTCGCTGCTCCAAGGTTACATTGGAAATCGGTGGCAGATACTTCAGATGTTTACTTTAAATAGAGCCACCGTAATGTTCCCCATAGGCAACTGCATGTGTAATGGCAAAAGTTGGGTTTGAATATCACTTCCCCTGGCATTAAATCAGAGACAGAAATGTAAGCCAATGGGAACTGCGTCCCTGACACTGATGCCTTTAGAAGTCTCCTACTCACCTATCAGATTCTGGGGTGATTAAGGAGAAGGGCATGTAATACCCTGAAGCTCTGCTTGTTTTTGTAAACAACTCCTGAAGTTCATGTGCAGTTCATCTCTTTTTATAACACGTATCTAGACAGCCATGTTTTTGGCAATTTTCTACTTTCTGACTGCCAGGCATATTTCTGCACTATAGCACCTGCTCTCTTCTAGTTTTGATTCTGAAGCACTGGTGACATGTGTCAGCAGACACTTATTCTATCTCTCAACTGGAGCTCCAGGCATGGATATTTTTGGTTGAAAGAAATATCTCTGAGCCTGGAGAAAATGGTCATTCTAACATAATGGAAACTTTTTGGTAGTAGTAAAAGAAAATATGTGTAAAGGGATTTTGTCAGGGCATTCAGAGCCAGCTCTAAACAGGAAAAAATTTAATTGATTTTTTTTTTGGTAGCATTAAAGGAAAAAGTATACCTATTCTCTAAATTACATAAAAACTGGAGATAGTGCAAATTTCCACAAGTGCAAAATATCATAATTAGATCTACAAAAGCAAGATCTTTTCCGTTTGAGAGAATACAGAATAAATCCCCTGGAACATAAGAAACAGAAATTTAATATTTCAGGGAAGTGTTAAATTAAGGCAATCTCGTGGTTCAAATTCAATGACTTTTTTCCCCTGGAACATTAATATTTCACCAGAATATTCCAAAATGGGAACTGTGAATTGGCTGAATGAGATTTGAACTGATAGGTAACCTGGCATATCCAGTTCCTCACCACATGCAAGTAAAATCTATATTCTTCTTACTATTTCTCTTCAGAACTCTGAACTATGCAGCAAGCAGAATCAGTGAATCAGCAGTGTCCTGTCTGTTTCTGCTCTGCCTGACTCCAATGCAGTCCTGCTAGAGGATGCTGATGTATTCAGCTCCTCTCACCTGTGAGATGGTCTTTGCCCACCAGGCCAGTTACTGAGTAGGGAGAATCTCTTTCGTTTTTTGGTAAGTATAATTACTGCATTTCATAATATAAAGTTATTTCAGTTTAGCAAGACATAGAACACTTATTTCTTTGGCTATATCTTATCTTCTAGCTATGGATGAATGTCCATACTCATTCTATTAGCTTTCTCAGCATCTTTTAAAATTGTGCAATATCTGCTGCGACACACATCAGCAGCTCAAATCACTCCCTTCAACCCGAATGCAAAAAGGACAAGAAAAACATTTCTCATTTCTCACTGAGATTTCTCTGTGAGGCTCCTCACCATTCTCCTTGCTCAAGAGAGACTCTAAGACTCTGGGGAGCTTCTAAGTGATTTTGTATGCTTTGGTGTGCTTTAACTTGAGATTGTTGCCCGTGCAATAGCTCCCTAAATGTCCCAGAAGGTCTCAGCTTTGATTTTGCTTTGTTGATTCCTGATGGAAAGCTCCAGCTTTTATGCAAGAAAAAAACACTGTGAGAAATCAATGGTGTTGTAATTGCCAGTGCTGCGCAGAGGTTATCTCCACCTCTCATCTCAGTAGTTCATTCTTACCTTTTCTGATTTCTGAGAAAGAAACAAATCTTTCCCAATTACTTTCCAAGATTTATTCAATGTATGAATTCAGTGTATTACTACTTTAGACTATTACTGTTACTGATACAGTTTCTGTAAATCAAACATTTTCTACTCAATTTTATTACATACAACACCAAGAAAGGTATAAACAAGTGTGGGTTAAAAACTAGAAGGCCAGAACTCCAGATCTTAGAATTTCTAAGTATGACTTTTTCTCTCTTATGGAAGTTGAGTCAGTAATATCTAAGAAAACACAAATGATTGGGTTTTCCTCCATGGGATATACTAAAGCAGAAAGAAACTGAAAAAGTCAGTCTTGTGATAAGATTTGGTACGACAAGTTTAAGCCTCAAATTATTGCATTTTTAATGTCCAAGTTGCAAATCCATGGGGAAAAAACCCTAGTATTTCCAGCAGTTGCTGAAAAACAAAAGGCCTTTTCCAGTTACAGAGATTCACTATAACTGGAATTATGGCTTGATCATATCTCGCCATAACAGTTTCTAATATGTGGAACTAAAATTATAAGTAACTACATAAATTAAAGCATCTTAGAAACTGCTCAGAATTACTCTGAGCCTGACTTTACCTTTAACTGGGAAACCAGTCAAAGCTACTTATTAATCTCATATATATTGATTATAATTTCCTTTTGACATCTCACTAACTATAAAATGAATAATGATGCCAACACCCTCTGGTAGGAATAAGTATTTGGATTAAATAAAGGAGTTGAATGATTTAGCCGATCAAGGTTACTGCACCTGCAGAAAATGTTGAAGGAAAGCTAGACAAACAAAGAGAAAAACACAGTATTTTTTAATAATGAATATTTTTACTATTTTTTTCATTCTCATAACAAAAAATTTATTGCCCCATGTGTTGCTGCTCTCTGAGGGTTTTCCCTCAAAATGGTGTCTCAACTATTTCGGGTAGCAGAGCACAACCTAGGCATGGAGATGAACTGTTCTCACTGTGGAATGAATTAAGTGAACAGAGAGCTAGCATGATAAATCAAAGGGAATCATTACCGCCAGCTAGAAAAACTGCTGCTTTAATTATAACCACTATTTACTACTACATTATTCAACATAGAAACAGCAGAAAAAGAAGTGTCATTAATACACATACTTATTCACCTGTGGAGAATTCATATTTGTGGGAATCAGTGGTTTCAGCATGGGTTGAATAAAACAGAAAACTGAGCTCCATTGGGCATTTCAGATGGGGTTTTCATAGAGGGAGATCTACTGCTTGTAGGAACTGCCTAAGTAGTTGTGAAAGAAAAAAATGAGTCACCTTTACTCTTAATTCAGCCTCTCAAAGGCAAGATAGGAATATTCAGTGACTACTGATTCACACTTACATATACACAAGCTTCTCTCACTATGGTCACTGGCTACCAATGGCATGATCAGACAGGGGTCACTCAGCAAACCAAGAGCTACCACGTCCACTCAAAATTCATGCTGAAACCTGGGGAGAGAATGTAGAGCCATGGAGGCCACAGACTGGGAAGTATTAACTGACAAACTCGACACCAGCCAAGGTGACTTACACCACTCCCATCAGTTCAAGTTGGACTGTAGCATGGCTGTTTTTCTAGAGCTCAGAGACAGTGCATCCAGCCTGTATCTCTCAGAAGACTCCTCAACTACTCTGATACCTTCTCCTCAAGCCTCTCATTCTCAGAGGCTCCAGCTCCCAGCCACAGGTCCAGATATAATGCTCTAAATACTAACCAGTCTGATTTTGTCCCCTCTGTTGTGTCCAATCCACATAATACAGTGCTGAAAAACATTATTATCACAATTACGCAAAATATATATACAAGCTCTGACATAAAACTGCAGAATTCACACAGACTCTGGCTTTACTATTCATATGTGGTTAGAATAACAATTCTTTTTCTAGGAGTGGGAGGAGGAAAGTAACAGAGTCCTCACACCCATATTTCTGCATATTTCTGATTTGGTGCAAATTAATGAAAACTAAATTGGTTCCAGTCTTCAGGAAATTTTGTATTCAAAAATTATAAAACCAGACAAAGTGAAAAATTCCATTTTCTGTTTGCTTACCTGGAATACAGTGGTGAGCAGGTTTCCTATTCAACTGGGTGACTTTTTGGTATGGTTTTTTGCAGGTTTTTTGGTTTGGCTTTGGTTTCGGCAAACAAGTAGTCTTCAGTGTTTTTACAGCAGAGGCTATTACAGAAACTATGTCTCTTGCACTTCTTATCTTGGAGGGCGGACAAAATAAACAAACTGAAAATAACACTACAATGAACAGTAAATGATGAATGACTTACAGTACAAAAAACAGTGTAAAAAGGAAGACAAGTTTAAATATTGTTGTGTATGAAAGGGATGAAAATAATACAAGGATGAGAATAAGTAAAATGATAGGCTGGAACATCTGGGAAAGTAAATACAAAGACAAAGAGAACAGTCAATTAATGGAATAGCAAGTCCAAACTTTCAACAAAATAAATAGTGAATAGACTATGCTTGTGGAAGGACCAAGTGCCCATCTCCCATTTACTTCAGTAGGAGTTCTGCATGGTCAAGCCCTGAAATGTCCAATTGTTCAATGCTCAATTGTTGTTATTTTTTTCGAGAAAATACTAATTAGTTTGTTTTAAATTTGAGTAAGTCCATGCAGTGCTCTGCCTTTAAGCTAATGGGAGTTCTACAAGCTCAGAACTACAGCTAGATCAGAAAGTGAGCATGCTAAATGCCGTCTCTGATTGATTTCATGCAATACATGTATAGTAATTGATTAGCTTTAAACTCACTGCGTCTGTGACTTTCTGATACAAGGAAACAAAAGACTAATTAGTTAGCATAGGAATAAGAATAGCTTTCAGCTTCACCTGGCAACTACTTCGACTGTAAGCTAGCAAGACAGCAAAGTAAATTAACACGGCAAGAGACTTACAAAACATTGGATAACTTCATTAGCAATAACAAGATATGCCAACTATAGGATTGCATGATAAGATAAAGGTAGGTAATTTTCATTTTTCATGGCAAAAGATCGAGTCAGCAAGGAGTTTGCTCCCCAAAACCTCTCTGAAACAATTCTGCACAAAAAACAAACCACAACAAAGATGCTTGTTACTGCTGCATGCAAGCAGTGACTAACAGGCCTCCAACAAGATGCAATCTGTTACAGCAATTACAATATTCACATTATTGTGTGGCTCTGTGACTCTATAAAGTAGATTTGCATGGTTTCTTTTAATCTGTGGTTTGCCATATTCTTTACAATTTTTTTAATTTAGTACTTCCTCCTGCTTAAAATTAATAAAATTTTCCTTTTATTCATTTAATAGGAACCCATCCACTAAGAAAACAATCATGTCCATTTATGAGTCATGTTCATATGTGCCAAAAATACTGCCTGCACTGCCTTTAGTGGCAATGAAGGCCCAACTCTGTCAAATACAATTGCAAAGCCAGAAAGGAATAAAATGTTCTATCTCCTACAGCATAATTTTAACTTCCAGGAGACCAGACTTACTCCCTGTTCACAAATAACCCTATTGGTAGAATATGTTTTCATATGGCCAAATGAGGATTTTAAGTAATATAAGAAACAGTGTCCACTGCCCAGAATAAAGAATTTTCTTTTTGTGCCATAAACCAAATTTGAGGTTTAATTTGCTTGGCAGAGCCTTTTTACCTGTAGGCCGTAATAAGTAAAAGTCTACCTGACTCACTGACAAAGGTTCATCTGCACTTCGATCGTCCGAGGACTTTGGAACTTCGAGCCTGTCAATGAAAGCCTGGAGCTCTTTCCTGAAGGCCTTCATCTGCGCATTGATGCGGTAGAGAAGCTCGTGCTCACGTATCCTGCTGCCGTCGTCTTCCTCGTCCATCAGTCCAAAGAGGTCCCCATTAGCTACATAAATTCTTGCCTCCGTGATGATGGTGCTTGTGTCGGAAATCAGGCGATCTATTGTCTTGCCCAGCCGCTCCGCTTCCGAGCGAATGTCCTTCATCTGCTGCCTGTCAGTGAAGCTTTTCTGCCACCCCGACGGCGTGGGATAGAAAGACCTCGTGGGCGTCAGGCACCGAATGTTGCGCACCTCTTCGGAGTCACTTTCCCCACCAATGGGACCTTCCCTTTTGCGGTGAGGGGGGCGGGAGTCATCATCGCTCTCCTTTTTTCCTGCATCGCTCTCCGCATCGCTGTCTCTAGGGCTGCCACGGATGCCAAGGTGGGAGGCCAAGTCGTAGCGCTGCATGTTGGACATCAAGACTCTGTTCTCATACTGGAGCTGCATGACTTTGCCACTCAGCTCATTGATCTGCATTCGTGCAGCTTTTAGCTCCTCCTGTAACGCTTCAGTCTTGGCATTATCGTGGTGCCTAGAGCTCTCATGGGCCCCAGACTTGTACTTGTATTTGTTCAGCTCAGCTGTTATGCGTTTGTTTTGTTCTTCTAAATCAGCTACATTTCTCCTCAGCAATTCTGTTTCATCTTCTACTAGCTGCAAATGCTGTCGTAATTCTGACAGGGATTCATTCTGTTCTCCCAGGAGTGGGTTAGTGGTCCCTGAGAAATCATCTCCTCTTAAATCATCAAGCTCTGCTTTCAGTCCTCTATTTTCTACTTCTAGTTCCACTATCTTCCTCCCAAGAATGTTAGCTTCCTCCTCCACAAGCCTCAATCGAAGCTTGAGTTCAGCTTCTCTTGTGGTAGGTGGCCCGCCTGCTTCACCTTTTGGCAAGGGACTGTCCAAATCCCCATAAAATGATCTGTATTTTTGCAGCTCATGTTCAAATCTGTCTTTCTCTTTATCAATTTTGGCCATTTTCTTCCTCATCAAGGCTGCTTCTTCTTTGACAAACTGTAGCTGGCATTTCAGGTCTTCATTGTCATCCTTAGGAAAAAGAAGCAGTATTTGAAGAAACTTGAAGTCAGACAGGAGACCTGCAGTGGATTGCCTTAACTTACAAGATTAACAATCACAGGTACGTGGCTTCAGATACTAAGATATTTTCCTGCAATATTTTTCTCATCAATCAATAAATTAAAATGAGGGGAAAATACTATTTTATTTGAGACTAAAATTTGCACAGTCCCCAGAAGTACCTTGGGGGTGCAGGAAAAGGAGGGCTTGTAAAAAACTTTCTATACTTGCAACATTATCAGACTTTACAGTGTTCAAAAATCCTGAAGCCAGCACAAATAGAGCCCATAAATCTTGTTTCACTTCTGCTGCCATTTACTTTGCCTAAAATACAGAGTAGGTGAAAGCTGGTGGGTTTTGTTGCAGCACCAAGTTTGTTTAGGTGCTCCTTGAGATTACTGGTGTCTGACTGCAGATCTGGGGCAAGAGCTCTTCCATTTCACAGCATACAGGAAAACAAAGGGCAAAGAAAAAAGCAAGCCAAGTGCAAATATGTAAATCACGTACCCCATTTGCATAGTTCCCTGAAGAATTGAGGCTACAGTTACTGCAACATACCTCTGTTGGTGTCTGCTGTGACTTTTTTTCTGATTTTGGCAGGTCTTTGCTTCCTCTCCTTTTCAGTGATTGCTGCAATTACAACAAAAGAACATGTACTGAATTTTTCTAAAGGTATACTAAAGAGGTGTATAATTTGTATATTATTAATTTTAAAACATAGCAAATCAAAAGCAACTATAAAGGAATTAATTTCTTGCAATTTTTGAGATACCAAATACAGAGGGAAGATGCCATCATCCCAAAATGAAACATCAATGGCACGCAAAAAAGGTTTCAGTTTAATTAGTCTATTGTCTTTTTTATTCAACACATTTTAAGACTAGTGCATTATGAATGTTTAACACCCAATAAGAGTATAAGAAAACAGGCATCCCAAGTGGTAACTTACAGATGGGAAAGCTGAGACAAGCAGTGAAACCCAGCTTGCCCATTTGATATTAACCCTGGTGGGCCCAAGGCACTTTGAAAAAGCCTTAGTCTTAAACTTTGTGGTAGGACAGCTAGACAAAACAGTGTGACTGAGATCCATAGCTGACTCCAGTGTACATCTACAGGCACACCTTTCTCTGTGTCCCACCCTCAGGCTTCAAGGTTGCAGTGCACTGCAGTCACACCTCCCTAAGTGTACACTGGAGACAAACCCACACATAGCTCTGGTCGCTAGGTTTGTTCTGTTTTCAGATCATATTCAAGTAAATGCCATTTAAAACTGCTTGGACTACAAAGTTCTAGTGAGAAACAAATCATACCAGCTCAAGAACAGAAACACACAAGCACAGGTCTGCACCACCATATGAGTGATATTCTTTGGTGTCCTCTCATCTGCTATGTAGCCCAAGAGAGTAGATCCTGCTTTCAGAGCAGGATGCACTGGGACTGAAGCCAGCTAATGTATCCAGCAAAAATCTTGTAGCTGCTGACAGCAGAAACTTCGTTATGGAAAAGCCGCAGCAGCAGAAAACAACTGCCACCATCCCACTGGCAACACTCAATATTGATCATCAAGAAAACAACAGGAGAGAGGCAAGCAAATGAGAGAATATGTTAATACATAACACCCCACTTGCAGCTGTTCCCAGTTTTTGTGTTTCCCAGGTAAATTGAGGTCCCCAGGTAATATGCCCCAAGGCAAGACAGTAATATAACCAACACCATCCCCCTGTGAGACTGTGCTCTGGTAGAAAGATCCTTTGAGAAACATACACTTCCCTGCACCAGCCAGGGGAGAATCCAGCTCTATCTAAAAGCCATCCAGTTCCACAGACTGGGAATTAAAATATGTTCATAATCCTCAAGAAACAGAGTACAGTGGTGGGTATGCTGAACATAACAATCCTGTGCACCATTTGCATGCTGGCACTAATCATCCTCCTTCTTCTGCAAACCAACTCCATTGAAAATGCATAAACTTATGGACTGCTCAGTCAAAAGCAAAAGTTAATGCCATAGAAATACTCACATGTAAATGAAATTTTTATGTCTCTTGAAGAAACATTGAATGGTCTCAGCAGACCAAACAATACAACAAATCAAAGATCATAGCTAGATAGCTGGATAGCTGTAAGATACAGGATTCTGATGGAATCCAGAAAACACATGAAGATAGTTCAATTAACTAATTTTTCCCTTTAAGTATAAACAACTTTGGGTTCAGTCTACAAACAAAATAGTTATTTTCCAGAGTCACCCACCAGTTATACTGTTGTAGAAATGGTACATAGATTTTTGGAAGGGTTGTCTCGTTATTTTTCTTTTAGAATTGGCAAGTTTGTAAAGCCTTGAGCTTTCAAAGGAGTAGGTTCCTCCTCTGTATTACCATTAAATATACCACTATGTATCACCACTTTGAAAAACTATTTTCAACTCAGTTTGCACTGCAAACTTTTCCTTGCCCCATATTCATGCCAATACCACCCACTGATAATTATAATATTAAATAAATAAATAAGTAAATAAATAAGCTACAGTTAAACTCTATTTCTGCTTTATTACCAGAATGCTTTTTGTTCATCCTGCTCAGCTCAGTATCTCTCCAGAAATAATGAAGTTCTGGAATGCTGAGCTGAAATTCCTTGTGTTATAACTTTTCAGAAGATAAGAGATAAAAGAAAAAGTACATTTCTAAGCTTGACGTGAAACAAAACCCCCCTGTTTTCCTCCTCTTTTGTTCTATTTCTTCAGTGTTCCTTTTAGTACTCAGGATAGCAACATTCTAATTACAACAGTAGTTGTGGCTATGTAATGATTAGGCATCACTTTCTATTCTGCTCTACTTGAATTATAACCAGCTCTCCAGAGCTTGCATTATTCAGCAGCAAAATCCCAGCATTTAGCAAAAATTTCATAGCAGAAAGCAAAGAACATGCACAATTCAATTAGCAGGATGATTTGGGAAAGCAGATTAGGCCCAGCTGGAATTGGCATGATCTTTTTTCATATGAAAAACACCATGAGACAATTCCTGATCACTAGAGTTTAAGATCTCACACAGCTGACAGACAATATCCTCACAATCATAGAGTCCCACAGAATAATGTCAGGGCACTGAGGCAATATCATACCAAAGACTGCCACATACCAAGAAGTATATTCTGCTATAAATATTAAATTCTTGCTATAAATACTAAACTTTTGAGAGTTTCTTCCAGATGTGCATTTCAAAATTTACAGGGGCTACTCTTTCTCTCATTTCTCTCAAGCCTTGTAATACTGCACTCTTCCAGTTCAATTTTCAACATGAAAAAATTTATTGCTGCTAATGAAATAAGCAATGAAATTCATGGCAGCAAAATGGAGAAAGGAAAAAAAAGTTCAAACTATCATATGGCAGAATCAAAAAATAGCAACTCAGACTCCTGCACACAGATCTTCATACTAACCCTGAGACTGGACGCTATTAAAATTGTCTGCGCATTGCTTGTCACTAAAAGCCACCTCTACTGTTTTCTTAACTGCAGCAAAAAATCTGCCCCTGGTGTGCTAGAACTGGTCTTGAGAGGTTGTTGTGAAGGACAGTTTGTGGACTCAGACAATTTTTTTCCATATAATTGAAAAAATCCTATTCAGAAGTGTCCACAGCCTAGATAAGATTGCAGATAATGATTGTATTAGATGCAAACCAGATCACACAAAAAAGGCAATTCTGTTGCAGGCTCAGCAGCATCAAGTCTCCAATGACGTTCACTGGAGTTTATCCAATGTCTTGCTGGAGATGCTAAGCACTTCTCAAGATGGCACAGTCCTCTTGCCAGCCCTAAATTGCACATCACCTGTCATGCTCAGTGCTTCTCAGGTGGAAAGACACCTGAAATCTACTCTGAGAATAATACAATACAGACATAATTGCATTACACCGCATTGAGGAGGAAAGCTATAATATGAACTCAAATTCTTCCTACCTGGTCCTAAGCTACAATAAATATCTCAACAATTAATAAGGAATCCTTAAAAGAAACCTACCAAGAGTTTTCAAGATGCTTAGGTTTGATTATTTCAAGCCTGATCTGGCTTGATCATCTAAAAATCACTGTGGGCAAGCAAGGGAGGAATTCCTGACACATCAAGGGATTTATGCATGTACAGAGGTCCCATAACAACCTTTATCCCTCCTCAAAGAACAGGGCAAAGGGTTTGCAGCTCCTTGGAGCTCCACAGCTACCACGAACCTTCTCTTTTGCACAAAACTGTGCAGTACTTGGCTATGGTTAGCCTTCTCCCAATTGCTGTGACACATCTGCAGAGCTTTCAAAAATCAGAGTAAATCTAACACCATCTTTACAGTCTTGAAAAGTCTATGAGTATGGAACAATTTCTGGGCTGCACAAACCTGCCTCTGTGTGGCATAGAGTGACTATGACCAGGGAAATGAAAATTTCCCTGAAGCCTCTTGCTGCATTTTCCCCTTAATCAATATGGCTGGGTAACTCATGGAGCTGAATCAAATCAGACACAAGACAGATTCTCAGTTTTCTGCCATGGAGTCTAATGTAGTAAAAATTAAATTGACACTATCCATGTTGGCAAACTGAAAATGAAAATGTATATTCTCCCACAAAAAAACAAAACAAAACAAAACAAACAAACAAAAAAAAACAAACCCCTTTTTTTTAAAAGCAACCAGCTCACGATCCTGGCTTTGTCATTGGCACAAATGCATAGAATGATACAATACTTCACTCCTTCCACCACCATTCAAGAGCAGGAGGAGTCTTGAGTATTTCTGTATTCCACTTGCTTGCGAAATTTAGTCAGGAGTAAAAAAGCAGAGGATAACTGAGATGCAAAAAGCCCAGCCTACCTGTCCACAAAGCAAACACTAAGCATATCCCTATTAGCTGTACCAACACCCTCTTCATATTTAAACCGGTATATTTTGAAACACTGCTGAGGAGAAATACAAAATGGAAACAATCTTTACTACTTTACCAGAGAGAGAAAAATAGTTCTCACGTAGTTAAATGACTTTATATTGTAGAATAAAAAAGAGGACTTGACCTCCAATATTTGCATAATTTAATTTGCATTTATTTAGGAGTTATTTCATTTATCACTTTCAGATCCTTTACCATTATTTATTTGCCAATTAAATGAGAAAATAAAATAAAATAAGGGAAAAATGTATGCAACATTTACACTTTACCTAGAGAAATCTTTTGCCATTTGAACCAAAACCACGTTGTTAGAGCATATCATAGGAACTCTTGTGGTATAACTAGGTAAAAGCATTCTTTGTAGTGCATAAATGAAGCAGCATATTTATGCTTCCATTACATTTGCTTTCTTCTTTTCCTTATTTGAAAAAGTGACAGAAGATGAAAGCTGCCTTTTCAAAGCTCTCACTTCATCCTGGTCAAACAGCTGGCCAAACTGATTCTTTGCTTTCTGTGATTACACACTCCTTCATCCACCAGGATACCATGGAGTAGTGAAAGCAATTTCTCTGAGGAGGAAGAGGTCTTCTGCCATTTGAACCTTTCAAAACATGGAAGGGCTAGACATGCTTAGTTCCCTAATGCTATCCAACTAGGTTTTGTTATAGATGCAGAAATCACAGTCACCTTACACTTGGCTCCCTAATCCTGAAATGCAAAAGAAAATCTCAGAACATCATGAATTTTTTGAGGTGCAAGTGCAGGAATAAGGTATTTTACTGCACAGTGATGCTATTTATTTCCCAGGGTTTCCTAAGTCTCTGTTTATCTGCTCTTTGTCTGTTCTGAGAGAAGAGATTCAGTCTTTTTGTCAGGGTTTGCACAATGCCTAGTACAATGCACTGCTCCAGCCTTTATCTGGAACTGACAGCATGACAGACAGCATGTCAACACAGTTAAAACCACTACCACAGAACAAAATAATCACAGGCATAGATATGTATATGGCAATTATGAATTAAATACATATAAGATTTCATCAAATGTAAAGTGTTTTTTCTTACACCTAGTGCCACATGTAGAGTTTTTCCATCTTCTTAGAAGGATATCTCAGAAGAGATTCCAAATTCATGAGAATGAGAAAGTGCCAGCAACCAGACTAGGTTCATTGCCTTGGTTACACAAATGCATATATATTAACCAAGGTGTAGTTCCAATGTCCCAACAAAAAAAGGTTTGTGTCAAAATGAAAAGTAGTGAGAAGGAAAATATGAATGATTCTGCACAAAGTGTGCATCTCTACTCTGCTCATTGGAAATGTATAGAGAAGACAGTTCTGTGAAGTTGTGGGCTGACCACACTTGTCCATTTGTGTTTAGGCTCATTTGATACTAAAGAGTTGCATTAAATGCACAGACAATTACAGTCCCTCACCTGGATTCAAGGGTGGGACAGCATCAATCACAGGCACATTCATGCACCTGGAGGCACATAGCAGAGAAAGAAGCTTTGAAGCTTGCCCTCTGAGACTGTGCACTTCTGACAACTTCCAGTTATGGGAACATCTCACCAAAAGGTCAGACTTTAGAGTTCATTTGAATGGATGCAAAAATTGAAGATGAATTCAGGTGGGAAAAATTCTGCATTTGGTCTTAAAGCCTGAGCAGTGACCAGAAGATTTTCTGTTAACAGGGGAAAGAAATCCAGCTATCCCTTCTCAGCAATCACTACTCTGTCCTCTGACTATAAGGAGGGGTCTTCTGTTACTCTTAGTCTCTTCTTTTGCCTGCATTTACTTGGGGAAGCTCTTTTGTAAAGCTAACTCTTTATAAATTGGCCAAAAAATATTTTTTGTAATACAACATATGGGGAAGTTTCAAAGGTATTTGAAAAGTTTGGTCATTGAAAACAGAGAGGATCAGCCTCTGCAGTGCTCTGAAGTTATGCCAGTGTCATCTAGCCACAAATTAGAGACATTTTGATGAGCAGCTCATGTAAAGAAGGTGCTCTAGAGAAATAAACCATGGAGGCTAGAAGTTGAGAAGGAAGATGTTTTAGCAGTTTGGACATCCCCATACCTACTTTTCCCACTCTGGTATCAGTCTGATCTGCCATAAGCTAAGCTTGCATCCAATACTTTTCCTGGTATTTCAACAATGCAAAGATGGAGATGAGGGGAGGGAGGATATTGCAGCCCTGGCTAGAGCAGAGTGTCCAGCTGCTTCACTAACTTCAAGAAGCTCGTAAGACCAGCCACTTGATCCCCTTGTCCTGTCCTCCTAAATAATGACTCTTCCCCCTAACTGAAACTTGCTCAGGTTTGGCAAATGCTTATTCCTAGCAAGGGAAGGGGCTGTGTTTCTCAGGCTGACTTAAAACTTTAATGTGGAGGTTGACTTAAAAATATTATTTAAATGCTCCCTTTGCTAGAAAAGTGAAAATCTCATTCTAAAAAGGAGCTTGACAGCTTTTCAGCTCATCATAAATATTTGATCACTGGAATGTATTTTTAATTAGCTATCATGAACAAATATTTGACTCTTCAGCATTTATCATAAATGTCACTGAAACAGCAAATCACCTGCAAATTAATATCACAGCAGCCCTAATGGGGTTATGCAAGAATCAATTCTAGGTCCTACTCTAATTAACATTTTTTCTTACTAACTGGAAAGAAGATCCATAAAATAACATTGAATAAAGACTGCAGAGTAAAGGTTGAAGAAACATTAAATATTGAAAAGGAAGATCACTGATACAAGCCATTGTGCAATCAAATATCGGTTTTAATATGACTAAATATGAAGATACAGATGTAAGAACAAGGACTGAAAACTATGCTAAGACAATGGGAGCAGTGCCTAGAGGATAAGGATCTCTTGAAAATCCACATCTCTGAAAACAAACTACAGCGTCATAGACAATCATCAGATGAAATAATATCGAGGTGTAATTATGTGACTAAAAGGTATATGAATATAGGATGTAGATATCAAAACGTAGGTTCACTGTGCAGTAACAAGAATGGATGTGCCTCTCCACAGAATCAAACCAGCCTCAGACAAGTGGAAAGATTCATTTCCAAGTAGTGACTACGTTTCTCCTTCGAGGGAGGACAAATTCCTAACCTGGGTTAAATGCTTAATTTTTACACTGCTAAATGATATTGACCCTAAGCATGAAGATTTTTAACAAATAAAAAGACAAATACCAAAGCATTGATGCTGGACTCTTGAATTTAGCAAGGCAGAAAGAAAGAAAGTCTCCTGCCTAGTAACTAACTTTCAGCAAGTTCAGATCAGAAGGGAGGTGCAAATTTTCACCTGTTCCTGGGACAGTTTAGGAAGAGCTGTGGGAGACTGTTCTTAGCTGTCAATTTTTCACCCTTTTCTGAAAAGTAGGCACCTGTTTGAATAAAATAGCTGGGGTATTTTATGATCTGCATTATTCAGAAGGCCAGACTGGTTTATTATATAAGGCAGTTCTGTCCTCATAATTTCTGAACATGTGAAAATTGACCAAAAACTTGGGAATTGAGCAACAGTACTCCTAGAACTACATCACAAGAAAAATAAACCTTTGAGTGTATCTATATGTATCAGCAAGGCAATATTCCAGTTCAAAAGTCTTTCTGGAGCACTATTACTGGTGCTTCTAATTAATCATTTAATCAAAGATTTAAACTGCTAGCATCTGTAAATTTAAAATTATTTAGATCAGCTTGTAATATAAAAGACTGCTGGTAATTGGAGCAGTTGAATGTCATCATCAGTCATGCTTTGCAGGGATGCAGAGTCCTCTCACTACAGACAACACTGATGGAAACAGAGGAATGGCAAATATCTTCTAAGTACAAGTACAAGTACTTAGAAGATGTATGGCAAATATCTTCTAAGTACAAGTACTTAGAAATCTGTGACCTAAGCAAAGAGCTTAGCTGTTATCTTAACCTGGATTCATTGCTAAGATAACCAAAGTCAATTAAAACAATCATGTAACCAGGATCAGGCAAAGCGAAATAGACTTGGTATGTGCAGGTTTTATTCTACACATCTTGATACATGCAGCTGTTCATACTATCAATGAGGGGGAAAAGGGGGGAAATTGTCAAAAAATCTCAGCAGAAACAAATGCTTCAGAAAAGCACACCTGCACATCTAAGAGGTTAATCCATTGCCCTTTATTCAAAATAAAAAATGCAGTGCTTGGAACTCTTAGCTATAGAACATTATAAAAATCTGAATTCTCAAATGCCAGGAGATTGCATTTCTTGATATTATGAACACTGAAGTCAGTGAAAAAAAAACCCCAAAACATCAAAACCCTGGTGCTCTTGTTCCTGGCTAGCATTGACTCCACATGATTCAGAAGAGATGCTGAGCTGATCCCAGAACCCAGCACACCCTGTAGCTGGGTATTCTCCCTGTGAAATGACACACACTATAGCATATAGCCATGAATGTGTGCAAATGAGAGGGTCTAAAAGATCATGGGGTCTAAAAGAAGAGGGTCAGAACATGCCATTCTGCCATATTCTTCCAGGGCAGTTCAGAGGTAAAGCACAACCAGCACACTGCCAGTTGATGAAGAATCAGCTGGCTGCCTTGAACAACCACACACAGAAGCCATTTGTTGGGCAGCATTCCCCATCACTGTACTGGGTACAATACTTCCTTTGTTGCATTTTGTTCTTCAAAAATAGTAAATTAGAAATTCCTGTGATAGATTTATTGTATGTATCTCTGCTGTGCGTGTTCCATTTGAGGTCTTGCCAATTTGTTTCACCTGTTTTCACACAGGAAATTGCACTGAGGTCACTCCCTGAGGGCCCATGACATGTTCCAGAACAGCCATCTGTACTGTGACATGACAAGGTTCCCCTTCCTCAAACTGACAGCTGAGTTCAGGCAAAGTGCAGAGCAGCACGTACCTCCCTTGGTGCTGCTTCCTATTTACTCTCCTAATGCCAGGACAAGCTACCTACAGCTGTGAGGCTCTTGCCAAACTTCTGTCAGGAATATGGGCACCTGAAGGACACCTTGGGAAATTCCATGTGCAGAGTAATTGAAAACTCTACCAGGCTACAGGGTTCTCTGCAGGTTTTTTAAACTGTAGATTTGCTAGAGCACCCAGAGAATGTAAAGACAGAAAATTGTTTCATGTGGGATTTCTGAAAGGCTCAGTTTAATACTTTGATAAAGATAGCCCTGAAACCAGTAAAGACCACATACACTAAACAATAACAGAGCTATGGCAATTTTTCTTTCAATCAAAAACCTGCTCATCCTTCACCTGTACCAGCACATTGCAAATATCCTGTTATTTCAGGTGTTTCTTTGAAGGGGACAGGTGCACTTAAGCAGGACTAAATACAGTGGTATAAGGGACAGAAAACATGTTTAACTATTACTCTTCAAAGCCTTGGTGGGACTTCCAGTAATATGATGACATTTGGTGCACGCTGATTCCATACAAAAAACAGGTATCTAGACCTCTGGTTCAGCACCTAGAAAATGTCTCTGTTTTACCTCTATAAAGTCCTTCCAAAGCAATTTTGCAAAGTCATATTGATTTCCTCTAAATCTAGACAATCTTGGCCTACATCTATTTTCCCATTCATGTTTTTGTACCAGTACAAAGATATTGAATTTGTCCTCTCTATGATGCAATCTCTTTCTTGAAGACCTAAAGAAATCATACGTAGTGTCTTAAAAAATAAATTTTCAGAGACTTACCAAAAATGACAAAATGAGCAAAAATAAAATGTGAGCTGGAATTTGAAAAGCAGAATGTATTATTTAAAAACAAAACAAAACAACTTAGGCAAAACAATAACAAAAGAACCAGAGTGGATTATATACTGTCTATGGATACTATGAAAAGTAACATAATAGAGCTATTTAAGAATCACCTAAACCAGGGAGCTTATTTTAACGCTTCTAAGTGACCTGGCAACTTTTTGTTCCAACTGAACAGTCAAGTTGGTAACTCTATGCCTAAATTGCATATACAGACACTTGAAAGTCCAGTTGAGTAAAGCAATACTGAAATTGGGAAGTACAAGAGTAAGAAGTTTTTTCTGTGACCGAAGACCATTAAAGAGCCCTCTAATACTGTATTTCCCAGACTTTCCCCCATTTGTTAATGTGGTATCATATTTTGGCAGCCTTAGTGAAATCAGTAGTGAGATTGCCTACATCAGCAACGAGATATAAAAGGTTTTCTTTCTCCTTTATTCCTCGAGGAAGTCATACCCTAAAGTCTCTATCAAGAGAAATACATCTTTTACAGTCTGCCCTGTGGTGAGTTCATGCTCACAAACCATTTTCTCTGGTAACCAGTTACCATCTACCACCTGATCCACAGTTCCCACCCTTTCCATTACTTTCACAGACAACTGGGCATGCCAGCTTCATTGGCTTTGTCACTGCTGGTGATTGCCCCTTGCCAAGTAATTCCCAGCCAGAGGAAATCACACGGCAGCATCAGACTGGACTTGCTGTTCTGCATCTCGTTTGCCATCTCATCTGGCTCCATACCAAGTCAGAGAACCTTTGCCTAGTTTTTACACTAGTAAATGAAATGGTCAGAGACTGTTCTTAGGACCTGATGCCAACTGGCACTTCACAATTCAAGCCTCCTTTCAGCTGTGATGACAATACAGCTAAAGTTCCCTACAGCTTCCTTTCAAACAAACAGGTTCACATCCAAATTGTCAATCAGCAACAAGATCTGACCCAGGCTAGACCCCAAATCATGCCCAAGCACTGAAGCAGTGGTAGCTGACCCAGGTCAAAACCATCTAAGGGACATGATAGTAACTGTTTGTCAGTGTGTGGGCCCTCCCTTAACCTGATTTACTTTACATATATAGTTTTTGACTGCTGGAAGCGATTCTGTAGCAAAGAATGACTTTGAAAAGAATGATCCAAGGAAAAAAAAAAAAGGGCTTCAGGTGCTTGACACCAGAATGCTGGAACTCATGTCCTTTCTGTAAAACACAGTTTCTAAGTGTTTGGAAGCTCAGGTTTTATTCTGTGCTTCTGTTCTAGTTAAAGTTTTTTTAAAGATGGTTATTACCTTTTTTTAATGAACCAAGGAAAAAAAAAAAAGGGCTTCAGGTGCTTGACACCAGAATGCTGGAACTCATGTCCTTTCTGTAAAACACAGTTTCTAAGTGTTTGGAAGCTCAGGTTTTATTCTGTGCTTCTGTTCTAGTTAAAGTTTTTTTAAAGATGGTTATTACCTTTTTTTACTTAAAAATACATCCTACTGCAAAGAGACTCTAATTTTACCTGAAGCCTGTATGTAGTATCAGTAACTCCTTTGACAAGGGAACTTGCAAATTTAAAGCTGCTGCTATCTATCACAGAGATGAAGGAAAATAAAATAAGAGTCTGACACAAGGAAAGAACTCCCATGTCCCCATGAAATCAGAGTAGCAGCATTATGTTTACAGATTCAAAAGAATTGATCAGTCTTTATTTTGTGATGGCTAACTTAGTTTCTGTTTTAAACCTATTTCAGATATACTTCTTTTCACTACAGATGCCACTCTTTCATTATTACTTCCCAATCAGTCATCAATCCTGACACTACTTTTACACATCCTTGAGAATTTTCAGACCATTCAATAGGCATTCACAAAGCAGGACACCAACTTTGATGACAGAAAAATATCCCTTCCAGGCATCTTTACTCACAAAATCTCTTCACAATCAGATATTTATGGGGCTTTATTCTTTTGAAATCATTCCCTATTTATTACCTATGTTTCGGGGTACATTATTATTGACCATCAGGCTGTTTATATTCAATTTTGAGTAACTCTCTTGAAGCAAATGGCTCATGTGAATTGCTGATGGTTGCTAGATAATTAAAGTCTAATTTTATGAAGTTTAAGTGTCAGCTGCTTCTGAAATGCACTTTTTTTCCTGTTTATGGCGTGACATTTGCAGAGACTTACTACAACAGATTCTGTAACATTTTTCTTTCTCCATTATGATTCTTTTCTCATATTCAAAGAACCAAATTGGCACAAACTCTGCTTATCCTGCTCCCTGTGAAATCACAGTGTGCTCTGAGCAAGTGTGTCATAATCACACCCTCACAGGTTATGAATAGCATCCCTGATGAGTACTGTTTCTAAAGGAACAAAACATTTGGGCAAGATACCAAAGGTAACAGGGTACCAGACAAGCAAGTCTGACTTGGGGTTACACATCTGCTGGGATATCGTGCTTAGAAATCACTGAGATGTGTTTGGAGATAGAGGATTTTTTTTCTTTTTCCTGTACAAACCCAGGCACCCAGGCAGACATTTGTTTCTCATCTCTTTTTAAAAAGTCTTCTAATTATCCTGTTGTTCTCTTCATCAAAACAAATTGAATTTTTGTGAGACAACAAACTGAAATTCCAGATGACAGAAATCCTCTGCTTAGAGGTGCTGTTGGTAAGTGTTGCTGATAGATGTACTATTGGGTACTCCAAAAGACACAGGAAGGAACTGGTCTTGGGAGAGCCCTATTAAATCCTCCCCTGCTGCCATCTGGTGCCAGGAGCAAGTAAATTACTGCAACTCTCCAAAGAGTTCCACTTCAGTTCTACGCTGAGCCTGTGAGGATGAGTAGCTACAGCAGCCTCTCATCTCTGCTTAACCTTGCTCCCTCCATTAGCAGCTGCTTGAAATGAGGCTCTGACTCTGAGGAAGAATGAAAACATGTGGTGCGATTATGATGTGCCTGGGAGACAGCATGATGGAGGAGACTTAGACTTTCCCTCTCAAAGCAGAACAACCAAGTATCCATCTCCAGTGACTCACATGCATGCAGCATGGACAACAAACAGAAGCTAGAAATCCATGAACACCCGCACAGGTACGACCTCGCTGGAATCACAGAGACCTGCCAGGATAGCTCACATGTCTGGACTGCAGCAATGGATTGATGAAAACCCTAAAGGTGAGGAAGAAGGGTTGTGCTCTACACAAAAATGCAGTACAATTGCATTTGGTGTTGTCCTGTGACAGCTGATGGGCCAGCTGTGAGCTACAGGAAACAATCAGAGGACAGAGAAGCATCCTCTGGAGTGTCTCCTACTGATCATCTGATGCACAAGGGGAAATAGATGAAGCATTTTCCAGACAACTAGCAGTCACATGATTTCTGCAATGGACTGAAGACAATTTTTGCCAAGGGTGATTAATAAGTCAGCTGTGGCAATTACTTTGATGTACCTCTTTCAAACAAGGAATCACTGGTCAGAGGTTTGATGGCCAATGGTAGCACTGGCAGCACTGACTGTGAGATGGTGAAGTTTAAGGTCCTGCGACAAGGGACCAAGACAAACACCAGGCAAGGAAGTTCTGAAAGCATCCAAAAATGTAATGCTACTGTTGGATATGGTGGCCTTGCCTGTTGGAAATGCTGCAAACCACCACTCTTTATGAGACTTGTTTCCAGTTTCTTGCAACCTCATTACAGTTTAAACATTGCAGATTTTCCACACCAAGTGTCTGGCCTGGGATAAGTTACCAACACCATTAATATTTTGGGAAATTTCAGCAAATTATTCAGCTGTTTTTAAGAATATTGAGAATATTTGAGAATATTCTTGTTTGCTCATAGTATTTTGTTCTAGCAACTGTTCTCTTGAGATGTTCCAATATGTCTGTGTTCCAGAACATCTTTGTGTTCATATACAATGTATACCTCATACTTTCCTAATTCATCAAAAGGATGACATAATCTTTTAGAAATTTTCAATTTCTATACATTACCAGTTATTTATTGGAGCTTACCAGTTTAAATTGCTGAAAAATCAGTATTTACAAATTACCTCACCCTCTCCCACTGCCAGCTATCAATCTGCACATTTTCTCCAACTGACAGATTATGTTCCAACTCCAGGTCCAGAAGGCACAGCCTAGCTAGTCCTGCAATTGTTGTTCCATGAGGGCCTAGATAAAGCTGAAGCCAGGCATTAGAACCAGAAACTTTCCTTCAGGTGCTCACAGTGATACAGTTGCTGCTTCCTAGCACAGCGAGTGATCCTCCACTGCTCTCAGTCCAGATGCAAAAATGAAGAGCTAAGGCTTGGGAACAAGGAAAGGAACAGAACAAACCAGGGAAGCTGACAGATTTGCATGAGGGGGTGGAAGAACCAGGGGAAAAGTAAAAATTTCACAGCAGATAGAAGCTTCAGCTAAGAAGTGGGGATAAAATATTTGAAGCAGAATAAGAACAAAATGAGCTAGAAAACTCTTGAAATCCAGAGAGGAGATTGGACACCCATGAAGAGCTGGAAGAATGCAGGGAAGGAACGAATGGTGGGAGAGAAGGAAAAGACTAGGACTTGGAAACCAGAAGAAAGCAAAACAACCACTACTATCAGACATAAAAGAAAAAGAGGGGAAAAAAAAGAAAAAAAGGAGAAAAAAAATAAAAAAAAAAAAAGAAGAAAAAAGAAAAAAGCAGGCAGGATCAAGACTGAGTAAAAAAATCTGGAGAATATGAGAACTTTGTGAGTTATAGAAGATAGACTTGAAATAAGTGGTTGTTTTTAAATGGCAGGAGAAGCAGCTTAAAGAGAGAAAAGGGCTACAAGAAAGAAGAGATACTGGATTTTTATCCGAGACAAGCTAGGCAAGGTGGTATTGGTGATCAAGGGAACTGGGACAGGATCTTAGCAGATCTTTCGCTGTGTAAGTTTGTTGGTTTGAGGTGTTGTTGGTTGTTTTGTTGTTGTTTGGTTTGTGGGGTTTTTTGNCATCTTTTGTGGTGAAATTTCCAGCTATCCTCCTGGTGTCTGTGCAGCCCAAACACTCAGAGATGTATAGAGAGCTAACCTGTGCTTAAACAGGGCAGGCAAAGGTTGCAAGAGTAAGCAGAAAAGTGTAATTACTTTCCTGTAATCCCACAGCAGGTTAGTGTCAAAATAAGGAATAGACTTCAGATTCTTCCTCCCAGCTCCAGTGCCCAGCTCCCCAGATCCTGTTGCCCTCTTCCACTTCCATGCATTGTACAAGCCAGGATGACAAGACAGGCACCACTACAGCAGAACATAGACCCATGACGGGAGGCATAGG
>VZTR01017811.1:0-15409 GCA_013400775.1 Chaetops frenatus | reverse complement strand
CCCCGCGGCGCCCCGCCGGCCCCCGGCCCTGACCCGCGCCCACCTGCGGGCGGAGCGGTCCCCCGGCGCGGCCGGGGAGAATCCGGCCGGGGCCGCAGCCCAAAGCCGACCGGAGCGGCTCGTGGAAAGGCCCGAAGGGCTCGGCTGAGTCTGAGACCTGTTCCCACTCCGCCTGCACCCTAGGGGCGTTTCCCCGGCCCCGATGCCAAACCTTCCCCCGCCGGGCCGCCACATCAGGGATGAATTTCCTTTCACACACAAACTTCCCTCTCCCTTGTCCTCACCATCAAGCCTGGGTTGCTAATGCACCTGTCTGCCTGCTAAAAGGCCTCTTCTCGGTGTCTTATCACAGCCGAGTGGGGGGAAACTGCTGTACAAAGGGCTGCACACGTGGAAGGAACTACAGAATTCCCTTCAGCTTTGACAGTGACTCTTCCGGGGCAAGGTGACTCGGGAATAGAGTGTCATAAAGAAAAGGGGTTCTGCAATCAGCTTCTAAACACACATTTACCCCAAGCTGTTATCCAGAGGTTCTGTCAGGATTTGAGACGGATTCACGTTTGTTACCAGTTATGCAGATCGATAGATTATACACGACTCTGACATAATCACTCCAGCAGATTTTCAAAACAGACAGAGAAAGGAATACACCCTCACCCAGAACAAAATGTTATGTGGCATTCTCTGAAGGATGCTCACTTGGCAATTTGCCCCTATAATGACACAACCAGAGTTTTCATGACCGCAACAGATTATGAAAAAGAGCTGCTAAAAGCCACATCATGCTGCTATGTCCCTCAATATATTCTGAAAATAATGGCTATGATCCACAAACTGTTTTCACACAGCCTTTATTCAACTCTCCTTAGAGGAAAACATGGACAACAGCAGAAATGGCAGCATTCCTAACACGGCCTTCCCATTCCCTCCAAGAATATAGCTTAACCATTCTCTGCTAGAACAGTGAATAAAGAAAGAAGCGCGTCTGGGCAAAATCAGTGTAGAGACTATACCGTGCCCTGACAATTGGTTTACGCCCTGGAACATACCAGACAATGAGGCTGTGTTTGCTCTGCTCTCACTGGTAGGAGTACATCATTTCCTCTAAAATGCACTGTCATTAATAACCTGATTTAAACCAATATTCTGGAAATTAATGCTCAAAATGACACAATTTGGCAGACGTTTCCCAAGCATTAGTAGGCAAAAGAAAGTATGGGAGTGTAGAGCTATAAAACTTGTATGACAACACTTTATAAAATATTTGCTTTGCATTTCCATTAGCCACCAAGAACAGAATTCCCACCCTACCGTTGTTTGGAGCTATACAGGTATGAAATATAGGAAATTTAATTCAAAATAATCATCGGGAACCCTATGCTGTACCTGAATCTTTTCGAGAACTTTTCACTGCAACTAAGTCACCAGACTCAACCGCGACCTGCCAGAACACAACCCGTACCCTGCATGCCCCAAAATCCAGGATCGGCTACTGCCTACGGTTAAGCTGGCTGATGTTAGACAGTTAATATATGTATGTATATATATATACATGTATTTATATACATTTTTTAACTGGCCCAGCGAAAGCCCCATTTGAGACCAAGTCCGAAATCTCTGTCCTCGCAAAACTCCGCGGCTCGACCTTCTCCCCAGAGGCAAACCCACGTGGCGCCGGGACGCGGCGTCTCCGCAGGTTTTCCTGTCGGGAACAGCTGTCCAGGCGGAAAAAAAGGGTAAATAAATGGAAGCAACAAAAGGGAGCAGTCCGATGGCTCCACGGGCCGGCGCGGGGCTCTCCCGTGACCAGAACTTCGGGCAGGGCATCCCCCCGGCCCTTTCGTCCCACCGGGCCCCCGCCTCTGTCCCTCCGAGAATTTGCAAACGCGGTTTAAGATTTGGGGCTGCTTCTGCCTTTTGTCCTGGTTTAATAGAGCGAAGGGGATTTTGAAGGTCCCCTCTCATACCTGGTGGGTTTGTAGCATCTGAGGCTGAGACAAGGAGTAACAAAGAAAAAANAAAAAAAAAAAAAAAAAAAAAAAAAAAAAAAAAAGGAGAAAAGAAGAAGAAGAAGGGAAAAAAGACTTTCATCTAAAGCAGCTGCATTACTCACCACCACTTTGTCCACTGCCCGGCTGGCGAAATGCATGCACAGAGAGCCGGGCACTGCACACGAGGTACCCGCCGCTGCCAGAGCCTCTCTGGAAAATGAAGCAATATTCATGAGCTGACCTCACTAGGCCTGGGAGACGGAAAGGGGGGAGGGAGGGAAGAAAGCAGCGAAGGGAATAGAAAGGAAAAGATTAAGCGCCGAGAACCCCGCCCAGGCCTGAAGGCTGAATTACGTCCCTTCATCTATCTGCACATGGTGGAATAGGATTACAGCGCAAATGGGGGAAGGAGCAGGCTGCAAGCAAGGGATGCGCCCGCTTTCCCATCCCAATGCATGCAGGCAATCGATTATGATCAATTATTTAGCGTCCCCTTCAGGGGAGCCTGCTCCGCCTGGGCAGGGATGCCGGGCACCTTCTGTACGGGCAGGGCTGCGGTGACAAGGCTTTCTCTCCTTTGTTCCCCGCTCTCGCCTGCGCCCCTTCGGCAAGAACCCGCTGCCGCCGGGAGGGGTAGAGACAAAGGCAGCCCCGTCCCTGGGCTGGTGGAGATCATTCCCTGGAGTTATTCGCCTGCCTCAACACGGGGACCACCGGGCCGCTGACCCTTTCTTTACTCGTGTCGCGGGCAAATCTATTTTACCTCTCTTTTCTATCGTGAGGTGAATTTACCTTTGCTCTGAAGTACCTCAGAAGGGTCTTAAGACTTTGCGCTTGAAGTCTTTCCCAATTACAAACAAAGGAAAACGGGGGAAAGACTNAGGAGGGACCCTTGCCATGTGATGGCTGTGTGTGGGAGTGTCCCGGACCCACCTGTGTCTGTCTGGACACCCAGCAAGAATAGCCTCAGGGGGAGCAGGGCTCTATTCGGGGTCCCTCCCCTCCTCCTGCAGCAGCCGACAGGGCTGGGGGAGCTCCTGGGCTTTGCCTCAGCCCCGGCAGCGCCTTCGCGGAGGGAGGGGCTGGGGTCACTTCCCCCCAGCCGTGCGGAGACTGGGTTTCTGGGCTGGAAATTCCTCCCGAAGGATAATTGATGATTTCGTGCCCGTAGGTATATCTGCCTATACATACACGCGTACATCTATATACAAACTGTACACATATGTACACATATACACCGTGCATACATATATGCACAACTGTGCGTGCATACATACCCATAAAATATAAATATATATGCATGGCTTTGTATATTGTATGTACGTATATATTTATCTCTGAGTCCTCGGGGGAAGGGAAGTCCAGGGGAGACCAGCTATCCCTCCCTCCACAGTCCTCTCCACTTCTCCTGATATGCCAAGCAGGATTCAACATATCCAAACCAGCATATCTGGCATGGCTGGGGAGGAAGGTACTCTCCCCGTGCAGGTGCACGTCCTCCAGACTCGAGCTCAGGGACTGCATGAACGGGATATATATAGATGTGATGAGTTGAGGACAGTCAGAAAATAGGAAATGGAACATTAATGCTGAATAAGAAAATCACTGGAACGATGAAAAGCTACTTTTAAAATTATTAATATTTAATGATCTTTTTAGGCCTTTGAAAATCATAAAGAATAACTACAATCATACCAAGTAAACAGAATAATTGGTTGAAAACATGAGGAACAAAAATAAAAAATATTTCTGGGGTTGGAGTTGAGAAAATTTCCTATGAACACACTAGATAGATTCTGCTAGAACATCTAGGTCCTGGTCTTGGTGAATATACAAAATAGAAGTATTAAGGTCATCACAGTAACATAACATTTCATTTGCACAATATCATTGAGAAGGACAAGCACAACAGTCCCTACTTTTAAGCACTGGACGCTATTTACCATCCTTTCTGCTCCCTTGGTGAGTGAATTGCCTTAGATGAACTTTGTACAGAAAACAATTATGCAATGTGATGGCATCTTATACCACTTACAACAAATTTGATCATGCTTTTGGAAAGATACAGATTCTTATTTTCTCATAGTAGTGTCCAAATTAAAACCAGGTCATCAGATTATCTTCACCTACATTGTCAGACTGTATGTCTGATAATAAAGATCAATCTTACGGTGGTAAAAACTGCCTATTTCTCTGTGTGGTTTGGGATAGTTGACTTAATTCTCAAAATTTCCATTCTGTCTAAACGTCAGTACTGACAGAGTTGTAAAAATTTACATGGGCACAAAAATATTCCACTCATATAATTTACTTTTCTGGGGGAAATGGATATAATCAACAGAAGTACTTTTTTCTAATATAAGATGTGTTTCCACTAGGAAATTTTCTGCCAGACCTCTGTGGGCATTTTCTATTACTAACAGCTCATGACATAAAAGACACACTAATTATATCTACCCTTGAGTAAGTGCAGTATGAAGAGACCCACATATACAAATTAATAAAGTAAAAATTCCATTTATGAGCAGATTTTATTGCAGAGTCTCTAAAAACTTGTGGATTGAAATAATACACAGAAGGAAAGGTCTTAACTTCACACAGAAAACAAGGGGCTCTCAGCTGACTATTGTCATTCAGAAATGAAACACTGACACGGTGCAGAACAGTTGTATAAATGCACTGGCTCAAATGTTAGGGAAAACAATGGAAATAAAATACTAGAAATTATTTAGTGAGAAGTAGAGAACAAACCAGAAAATATAATTACTGGTCCTGTATAATTCCATGGTACAGAGAGATTTTGATTTCTGAAAGGAGTTCTGGTACCCCATCTCAAACCAGGCATGATGGAAAAGGGTAAGGTTCAGAGAAGAGTGGCCAGGGCCTCAAGTGTCTGTGCTCAAAGAATGATGAGCTAAGGTAGGAGTCTTCAGACTGGAAACAAGGTGGAGGAGAAATGTCATGCAAGTCCCTACAATCTTCAGTAAGGAAGGTAGACAAGTGTAAAAGGTAGACTGTTACTCACAGCCTCTTTCTACACAAATAGGGTGGAGATGCAAACATGAAGGAAAGAAACAAGAAGGTAATGGACTCCAAGAACCTAGAAAACAGTCCTAAGCTATTCAAATCGCTGACACAGAGTGTTGTGAATATAAGGGTTTATGCGAGTTCAAAAAGTGATTGAAGAAAGTAATGGAAAAAAAATTAGTTGGAAACAAAAAAGGGCAAACATGCTCAAAACCCATCTCTCCTCTGACTATTTTTTTGATCTGGGAGATGGTCTGGGAGAGGTAACATTTTGTGTTTTTGCATTCTCTTCCACCATCTACTATTGATCACAGTCAGACACCTATTAGTAAGCTAAAAAATATTTGATCTAGCTCTGTATGACAATTCTTATCCTGTTAGTATAACTCTAGCTGTGCTCCCCTCTCTTTTCCACCCTATTTTGTTTTCCTCATTGCTATTTTGTTCTTCCGCCTTAGATTTATTTTCATGCAGAGAGCATTGGCAACCTGCTGCACCCTGGTAGAGCACACCTTTGACTTTTTCATGCCTTTTTTGCCTTCAATAGCTAGAAGTGTTTTGACTCGAATTAAAGCTATGAACACGCTTGTTTTCTAGTCCCCATTGCTGCTTGCTCATGTAGAGACACGTTTTTGTGTTCAGCCTACAACTGCATTAAGTTGTATGCAGTTGTGCAAGAGATGAAAGTAGAGGAAGAGAAAGGAGAGGATTTCTCCTCCAAGCAGAGTTTCAGTTTAGGTCATGTAAGTTTCTTTTCCTAAGTTAAGAAGAGAATCCCTTTCCATAACAGCCTAAAAGTGTGACCAAAGCACGACCTCCTAGCTTTCAGCAGAGAATACTTTAATAAAAGATTTCAGAAGCGGCTTGGAGAGGATGCTCTTCCAGGAAAATGCCTGGGTGGCTCGCATTTGCTGTACTTTCAACACTTGCTTAGTCACCTCCTCTGCCCTCTTGGGAATATGCTGGGTTATGCTGGTTCAGAAAAAGAAGCTTCTGGAGCATGCTGTGCTAATTCATGATACTGGCACTGCCCCAGCTGGCACAGGCTGCAGTTCATCTCCCTGCCCAGGAGGATCTGCCGGACACAACTAATTATACCCCAGGCCAGGGCTCGTTTTCTCTGTCCTTAAAAAAAAAAAAAGACAAGTTTGAGACTTTAATTCACCAATTTCTAATAGGTTGACTAAGCACCCCAAGAGGTAATTTGAGAATAAACAACGAATACATTACATCTGTTCTCTCCTTATTTACTTGGAAATGGAAAAGCTTTCCAGATGTACTGCATAGCAGATTTGTACAGCACCAAATAATCATTCTTCAAGAAGAAGAAACCCTGATGTTTGGTAGGAATAATAGTTGTCTGAAAAAAACAAAACTAAACCCAAAATATTTTAAGTTCATACAACTCAATAGAATAGAAATAACAGCACCAAATAATTTGTTTAAAGATGCATAGTTTGGCATAAAATGTTTAGCCAGATCATTGCATAAAATCATGGTGGTCTGATTGCCATTTTTTCCCTCCTTTTCCCTCTTCCTCCTCCTTAGCAGCTGCTTCTCAGCCAGAGACAGCTATAGCAGGGCACATTGAGGCTGCACCTTCTGTTCATCAGCAGACCCTACCTACCAAGGGGACAGGATGCCCCACCAAAGGTACAGCAATGCCATCTGCACCCTCTCTGGCAAGTCATTCCAATGGGAGAAGTAGGTCATGCTGCCTTTTGCTCCTATGTAAAGGAAGCAGCTTCAGCTTCCATACCTGTAAGGGATCGCCTACATCCCAGTTTGGGAAGTCTGGATCTCATGCACTGTGTCATAGCTCTCTCTGTTTAACCCTTGTGTTCAAAACCTCACTGGATTCTCAGACTCACGAGATTGCGAGAAGGCACAAAAAATTTAAATGGTAACGAAAATTAGAGGGATCTTTTGTTCCACCAATGGAGAATAAAACTAGGTGAAATTAGATCTATTGCTTTTAATAACTAAATTCTTTTAAAATAAAGGCTTGGTTCTAATTTTGTTATCACACATTTCATTCAGCCTTTCCAAAGGCTTCAGGAAGTTTCATAATCCTGGTTTTTATTCCTACAGCAATCAATTGTACTTATTGTTCAGAGATAATGACAGAATGGAAGATGGCCTGAAACAGGCCGGTGCCGCTCAAGCATTTCTAAGGATAAAAAAACTTCTGTCAGTCTCTTTCTGTCTCTCCTGGAATTGCTTTACCTTATGTTGCAGAATAACTTTAAAAATGTATCAATTTTGAATTTAAGACACTGAAAAAGGTCTCTGTATTGACGTGTTTCTCATACTCTCTTCAGAGGATATGCTTACACCAAACTTGCATAAATCCTATCATGCCTGCATATATCTGGGTAGTCTATATATTGCATTAGTATCTAAGCCTCATTGATTATTTAATGAGGATAATGGTAGAGGAACAGTAGAGAAAATTTTATAGCTAAGACTGTGGGAATGAAAGCCAAAATATGGAACTCCTCTAGATTAATCCATCTCATACCCTGTCTCATTGCATTTTATGCAGCATGCTCACTGGCTGCTGAAGGTAAACAATATTCCTTTGGACACTAACACAATACCAGTATGTTCAAATAGCCCTTTCCAGGAAGAGATTTAAAATATAAAGTATTTTTCTTGCACTTCATCCATTGCAGGTGATCTCAGAGTTAAAATTTATGGTCTTACAAGAAATTAGTCATGAACAGGCTGCGCCCCAGGGTCTGTCTGCTTCCTCCTGACAGGGGGGCTTTGCCACAACCTGTGCATCACACTGAGAGGTGGCCCACAACCAACATGAAGGTCTTATTGTCTGTCTTAATCTTTAAAGTCCTCATTGTGACTTTCCTGAGCAGACTGCAGATCTTCTGACCCCATGGTGCTCCATCACAGCTTAAAGCGAGTGAAAACAGTGGTTCTAGCATCTGAGGTGGTTTGCAGACCCCTTCCTCTGTGCCTAAACAGAGTTTGGGAGAAGCAGGGCCACCCTAGTCTCATACATCTGGTGACCAACAAAACACTGTACTTTTCAGCGGTCTCCACACTAGGTGATTTTTCTTCATTTATCTGCAGGCATTAGAATGCCCAATTCCCTTTGAATGCTAGGGGAATTAGGTCCTTATCTTGGAAAGGCAGGGAAGATGTAAGGAAACAGGTGAATAAACAGTCTGCATTTTGTTAGCTGAGAGGCTTGAAAATGTTTTATCTTTTTATTTATTCCTCATTTAATGTTAATTAATTTTTTATTTCCTCCCTGTTAATTTGGTATGCTTGTTTTGATAACTTGTGGATGTGTATAATTGTGTAGGCTGGGACTGTATCTTCCTTTTCTGACTTCCAGGTGGCATCACATTGCCATATACATAAGCTTCCAGATGAAAATTCAACCTAGATTTTCCAAGATCTGATATTAGATAATTAGTTGCTTTTCCACCTGTGATACCTCCTGAATTACTTTCTGCCTTTTTGTCCTCTTCTTGTGGATAATCTCTCTTTTTATTTTGTCTTTAGTTTCTCTGTAATTTTTCACTATAATTTGCATTTTAGGATCTGTGGATTTTTGTATATATCATTTGTGAGATTAATGAAATTTTCAAAGATAACTCTTGGACCAGGAACTTTTGAAAATGTTGTCAAATTTATCTCTGTTCCTTTTTCCTCCTAAACACCTGTGAGACCTCCTCAACATGAGTAATTCTGAAAATAAGTTTTTTTCATTTCTATATTTTAATGGATTTTGTGTATGATGATTGGACATTTTATTTGTTAATTCATACTTACAAATCTTATGGAAAAATATAATCACTGTATTTAGGCAAGCTGCAAATTGATAAATCAGCAGTGAATCAGATCCTTTGTTCAACAATTTGCTGGGTTTTTTATCAGGCCTGTTATGCTGCTATCTACATCCTGGATCATATCCAAGCTCCTTACATAATGCTCTGGTACTTTTGGAGAAATTAGAGGAGCCTGGCACACATCAAAACAATAAAATCAGTATACCAGGTTTTCCAGCTGATGCATGGGCACAGAAAAAGCTCTGTAGGTGTATTGAGAAGTACACATGACAGGTTTGTTGCAAGGATTTTGACTCAGGGACCGAATTTTGATTCGGATTTAAAGAGCAAGTGAGAAAATTATTTTCTTCAAATCTGCTCCCTTGTGTAGGCTGGTATTGCTTTAGATGGTTTTAAAAGACAGTGTGCATCAGCTGTGACTGTACCTAGAGCAGCTTCTGTGCTCTCTCCGGGCTGCGGGAGAGCCGCTCGCTGCTCGAACCTGGCCAGAGTCCCTGTTTCTATGGCGACTTTACCTGCCCTCACCCCATCCAACAGCCCCTCCTCAATTCCACGGAGCTGGCGCAGGAGAGGGAGAGGAGGTGGAGGCAGGGAAGGAGTATTTCCAGGGAGGAGACTGAGGAATCAGTATTGGTGTGTTGTAGCTTCGAGGAATGGACAGAGGCAATCCCTGCAGGGCAAGATCCCCGGAGATGCTGGGCTCCTCCACCCTAACCCCCTCCCTCACTCCTTGTATCTCACAGAAAGCACGGCAGAGACCAAGTGCTGATGGCCTGATCTTGTTTGGAGTCCCTGTGGAGTAGTGTTTTTCAGCACAGCACATCTCGTCTGGTGTAATTCTATTACGAACAAAACAATCAAGCTTTGTGGAGTAAGGACAGGCACAGTGACACTGGAGTTCTGCAGCAAGGCTTTGGGTCACATTGCCATAGCAATATGTAAACCCTTGACAGCTGATGCTGCTGCTTACAGAGAATCAGGATGTTGCAGGACAGATCTGAGATAATCCTTTATTGATCTGAGGTGCAAGAGACCATAATTGAAGCATAATTGACCCTTAAGCTTAAGGTAATGCCTTTGTGTTGAAAAGGGTGCTGCAGAGTGAGTCTTTCTGCCCCCTCTGTTCTGAGCCTGAATGTGAGGTTAACTTGGTATCTATCCCAGAAAAGTCAGCAATAAATCCCAGTATTTCTGTTTGGCCAAGTTAATCAGTTATTAATGAGATATATATACAGGAGAGAATGCCCTCAGGTTTCATTCATTATTGAGGGAGAAAATCCAAGGAAGGCACATAAACTTACCCTGTCATATAGCCATACTTGCTCAAAAGAGCTGTGATCCACTTTCTCCAAACTCTCCCTCTTTTTCTACAATCCCAGTTGTCTTGTAATTGTAGAAGAGGTATGTGTAGGAAGCAACAAATCCTCATTATACAGAGATATTCCTTTAAATCTGATGGGACTAAATCTTGGCTCCATTAAGGTCAATAGCTAATCTCACATTGTTGTCAAAATTGCTATCCCCAGTGTTAGGATTCCTTGGACATTTTGCTCATTGTCTCCTCTAAACTGGCACAGGATTCTTCACACTGATTTGAGTACTGACAGATTTAATTTAGAAGCTTTACTAAACCAACTGTTATAAAGTAAACATATATTTTCAAATCACTGATTATTTCTGCCATGACTAGAAAAAAACAGTGTTCTGTTACTTGAAATACTTCATATACCCTGAGAACTTCTGTGAATCATCATAATGAACTGTAGTAATGGATTTTATTAAAACATCAACTTGTTTGTATCTATAACTATACCCACTCTGAAACATGGATTTACCACATGGTTAGTGTTTGAACTGTGCTGTGAGGACATCATACATACAGGGGTCATCAAGATCAGAGAGATCTCTCTTACAGGAGAAATTGAAGTCAGAATTATTCCAAAGCCTTTTGTCTGAGCCAAAGCTCTTTTATGTACACTATCACTTTACCTGGTAGCACAAGTTTCAAACTGGACTAAAACCAAACTAGCTTGGTCCAAGTACAACATGTGACATTTATACCATTTTAAGAAATTATTCTGACTGCAGCAAAATAGTTGATACCTGGTCCAGTATGAAAACTGCAAGGCAAAGCTTTTGTTTTGCCAATTTTTTTTGGCAAAGCAGTTGGAAATCGTTGTTGCTATTAAGTGTTTGTTTAAAATCATTCTGTAGCACATTGCCACAATTTCTGGCACTAGGAGCCCTAAAATCAGATGTACCCTCTCTTTGCATCTGTCAGCTGAGATGGAGACAGCTGACTGGGAGAGAAATGTAGATTTTTTTACTTCAGTGATATGATTTGACATATGTGCATACTTGCCAGCATATTAAAAACATGTTCTAGTCCAGTCTTCTGATTTTATTTAATTTTTATTTCCGTTATGTGTGAAAGAAATAGGGAGATTAAAAAGTTATATAGCATCATCTAGTGTCCATATACAAATCTACAGGAGCCTGCAGTTTCACCACCCTCACTTATTCAGATTACCTGCCACCAGTATTGACTCCAAAGGAAAATATGAGATAAATTCCTTATTACCAGTTGTTAGCCTGTGGACTCAAAGGAAGAAGAAAAAAAAAAAAAGAAATAGGAAAGAGCTGTGTTATGCCCATGCTGTTAGCATTCACAGGAGTGGAACAAGAATATTAAATATTTTCTTGCAAGTATTTTTGCAGATAAAGCTAAGCCAAAGAATTGGGGTGTGTGATTTTGTATAAGGATGATAAAAGCTCAGGATCAGAGCCTGCTGTACTCACTCTGATTTGACAAAATAAATTATAATGCCTTATTTTTTAAGTACTTCTTCACAAACAGAGAATCAGAACAGGAATCCAAATCTTCCGTCTCCAAGGCTAAACATTTTAAATTAAATTACTTAGAAGGAAATGCAATAGAAATCCAGAAGGGCATCACAGAGTTCAGAAACCTGCCCTCTATAAAGTGTGTCTGCTTATGTTCACTTTCCTGGAGGGCAGCTGTCTTCTCCTTCTTAAAAGCTTAAGGTTTCAACATTTTAAGATTGGTTTTGCTTAACTGTGTAGTGCAGTTTTATGTGTAGAATAGCCAGTGGAGAGGTCTANAAAAAAAAAAAAAAGCAAAGTACCCCTGGCCTTTCATTTAAATCTAAGTTACAGTGTAAGACTCTCATATTTGTGTCAGTGACACTCCTAAACATCTCCAACAGGTCTCATCACTCTGGAAAAGGCAAGCTCTGTTTCTAGGGAGCACAGCAGCTCCCTTTTGCCATCCAAACAGCAGAAAAAAATGCAGATCATGTCTCCCCAGGCTCTTCTGCTGGATGGCTGCCCATGGTATGCTACCTGCCTTAAGCAAGCATCACTTTGTGGCTCCCTGCAAAGGCCACAGAGCATGACCCAAGTGCTGGTGCAGGCAGGGAGGAGACAAAGACAGGTTATACTGGAAAACAACGTGGCAGCAGGACAGCCAGCCACACGGGAGGCTGAGGGAGGCATGCCTTTTTACCAAAAAACTATTCTTGTCTTCTTGATGAGAGTTACATGGAACAATTAAGTATGACTCAAGGTGAGTAAGGTCATGTGACACACTCATTTGAGGACATGGCACTTCAGAACAGGCCAGGAATATTTGGGAAGCTGGACATTTTTTCCAGTGAAATCAGGGATTCCTCAGAGTTTCTTACTTGATAGGAACACCCAGGAATTAAATGAATTATTTTCAAACCTATTTAAAAATAAACATGCGTTTTGCTTGTATCCTTTTGATAATTCAAGGCCTATTTTTTTCTGCGAGTTAGGACAATGGACTAGAAATCCCTGTCCTGCAATAGCTGCCCAGTTTTGTGCCTGAGGGATTTTTTTATGGTCCCAAACTTGGTGGCCTTCGTGGCACTTAGTCATATTTATGTTTGCTGTATAGTATCAGCAGGTGGCTGTCAGATACAGGAAATGCATTTCACATGAATCTTTATGCATTGGACACTTGCATTTTGGAGTTGATATTGATATGCATGAAATCATGTCATGTGAGAAATATCAGAAGCAGAGTCCTCAGGAGCACCCAGGTACAGGAGTTTGGGGTGTGCTCTAAAAAGAAATAAAAGGGAAAGAAAAGCATGAAAAACTGGACAATGGAAATATTTATCATATTTTCCAGGAAAAAATATTCTGCTTGAAAATTTGTTTGTTTTCTGTCATCTCTCAACTTGGTGATGTGACATCTCTCCATATACTATCATTAGGTCTCATTTCAACATTAGCTTTGTTGTATGAGCATCTGTGAATACCCAGCAATCTCTGTCTTTTAATACCTATCCATGCACATGTTTGCTCCGTAAACACCTTTTCTAGGTTTATAGTACCATAATTATGTTTTAGAAATTACCGATTTGGTTTAGGAATTATATGTTGAATATATATATTAGTTTAATCAAACAGGTTTGGAATTCAGTTTTTTGTGAGTTATTCAGACTTCTCTAAATGAGACTGAAATCTGTTTTTCTTGAAAATCACCCTTATTTCCTTTCTCACTGCAAATGAAACAGCAGAACCAAAATACTGTGTTGTATACCAACACAGAATATCAATTAGAAACAACAAGAGTGTTATTCTTTCCCCTGACAGAAGCAAAATTAGGCAATAAATGTGAGGCTAATTTATACCTCATGTTTTATTTTACAACATTGCTTTCTAGTTTTCTTGTACTAAAATTTATTTTTCCTTCTTATACAATAAAGACTAATTTATTTCTTTGAGAAATATTTTTGTTAGCTCTCCTTCCCTTTCTTGTAAGAAAGCTTCTCCCCTCCCCCTGCCATTTATTTTTCAGTCTAAGGAAAATGGCTGCAGCTGAAAGATGATGGTTCACAGTCTTCTGAAAATTTTCTCTGCAGTCTCTGAGTTTCAAGAGCTGATTTTAATTCCTGAATTAATTGTTTACTCCTTCCAAATGGCAAAAAAAAAAAAAGTTGTTTTTGTCCAAGTTTCTAATTCACAGAATGTCTAGCTTGGAAGAGACCTTCAAGATCATCAAGTCCAACCCACACCCTAACACCTCAACTAGATCATGGTACCAAGTGCCACATCCAGTCTCTTTTTAAACACATCCAGGGATGGTGTCACACTCCACCACCTCCCTGGGCAGACTATTCCAGTACTTTATCATCCTTTCTGTAAAAAACCTTTTCCTAATATCCAATCTATATTTCCCTTGATGCAGCTTGAGACTGTGTCCTCTCGTTCTGTCAGTTGCTGCCTGGAGAAAGAGACCAACCCCCACCTGACCACAGCCACCTTTCAGGAAGTTGAAGACAGTGATAAGGTCACCTCTGAGTCTCCTTTTCTCCAGGCTAAACATCCCCAGCTCCCTCAGTCATTCCTCACAGGGCTTGTGCTCCAAGCCCCTCAGCAGCCTCGGTGCCTCCTCTGGACTCTCTCGAGAGTCTCAACGTCCTTCCTGAACTGAGGGGCCCAGAACTGGACACAGCACTCGAGGTGTGGCCTCACCAGTGCTGAGTACAGGAGGAGAATGACCTCCCTGGTCGTGCTGGCCACACCATTCCTGATACAGGCCAGGATGCCCTTGGCCTTCTTGGCCACCAGAGCACACTGCTGGCTTATGTTCAGCATGTGGCTGTCAGCCAGTACCCCCAGGTCCCTTTCTGCCTGGGCACTGTCCAGCCACACCTTCCCCAGCCTAGAACGCTGCAGGGGGTTTTTGTGGCCAAAATGCAGGACTCGGCACTTGGACTTGTTAAACTTCATCTTATTGGATTCCACCCATCAATCCAACCACTCCAGGTCTCTTTGCAGAGCCCTCCTACCTTCCAACGGATCGACACATGCTCCCAGCTTAGTGTCATCTGCAAATTTACTAATGAAGGAGTCAATACTCTCATCCATGTCATCAATAAAAATATTGAACAGAACTGGCCCCAGTACAGACCCCTGAGGGATTCCATTGGTCCCTGGCTGCCAGCTGGATGCAGCACCATTCACCACCACTCTCTGGGCCTGGCCATCCAGCCAGTTCTTAACCCAGCAAAGAGTGCTCCTGTCCAAGCCGTGGGCTGCCAGCTTTTCCAGGAGGATGCTGTGGGAGACCGTGTCAAAGGTGCTGAAATCCAAATAGACAACACCCACAGCGTTTTCCACATCCACTGGGTGGGTCATCTGGTCATAAAAGGAGACCAGGTTGGTCAAACATGACCTACCCCTCCTAAACCCGTGCTGGCTGGGTCTGATACCCTGGCCATCCTGTAAATTCTTTGTGATGACACTCAGTACAAACTGTACCATTACCTTACCAGGTACTGAGGTCAGGCTGACTGGCCCTTAGTTACCAGGATCCTCCTTGCTATCCTTTTTGTGAATGGGTGTCACATTGGCCAGCTTCCAGTCATTTGGAACCTCACCAGTGAGCCATGACCATTGGTAAATGATGGAGAGCGGCTTTGCAAGCTCACCTGGCAGCTCCCTCATCACCCTGGGGTGGATCCCATCTCGTCCCATGGATTTATGTATATCCAAGCAGTTTCAGCAGTTCTCTGACTGCCT
>VZTR01017805.1:181-31660 GCA_013400775.1 Chaetops frenatus | reverse complement strand
AGGAGGTGGAGGAGGTGGAGGAAAGGGAAGAGGAGACATCCTGCAACTTATCTTCTCTGCTGGCCTTGGGGCTGTGGCAAGGGCTGCCCTCACAGTGGTGCTCCACTACCTGCAGCCCGTTGTGGGAGAAGTGCTGGGCAGAGCCGGAGAGGGACAGCTCCTCCACCAGCAGACCATCCTCAAAGGTATCGTCATCATCCAGGGAAGGCTGCCCAGGGCGCCCATCCACTCCCCTGTCACCCCAGTGAGTTCGTTTGGGATCTCGTCCCCCCTCCAGAGTTCGCTGCTCAGGGTATCCCCTCTTGACAGCTGGCCGGGTGCCTGCCCGCTGCTCCGTGCTCTCAGAGGAGCCAGAGAGATGGGAGAAGATGGACACCTGGTAAACCTTCTGGCGCTTGATCTCTGTCTCATTGTAGCCCATGAGGATGCTGCGGTGGGTGCAGCACTGCGAGGAAGGCTCCAAGGGCGTGTCCCCGCTGGGCCGGGACAGGCTGGGGTCTGTGCCGCGCTCCGGGGGCAGAGCCGTCTCTGCGTGGATGTGCCGCATGGAGCCTCACTTGCTGGGACTCCGAGCAGAGCCCATGCAGCAGCAGGAGGGGGACTGTAAAGTGCCACAGGGTCAGGGTGCAAGGGCAGGGGGTGGGAGCTGGGTCCCCTCTCACTCAGGATCTCTGTGTCAGCCCTCTACTATGAGGTACTGTGCAGGACAGCATCTGGAAAAAAAAAAAAAGAGAGCAGAAGGATGAAGATCAGCCCGGGATCTCCATCCTCACATCCAGGCTTCTGGCTGCAAAGGACTCACTGGGACATGGCTCCTCACATAGCCCACTTGAACTACCCTCTCCAGGGACAGGAAGAGGAACAAGGCTGGTGTGGCTTTCTGGGAAACCTAGAGGCATCACCCACCTGCAGGTTCAGCACTTGCTTCCTGGCTTGGGCAAGGAGAGAAGTCTCCAGACAGGCAGGAGACTCCTGGGGACAAGTCTGGACATGTGGGTAGGAAGAGGCCTCACCTCTGCCAGGGACACACTTGTGCTGTTGTGGAGCACAGGAGTCAGGCAGGTCAGACGAGTCCCAGGGGCTCAGGCCTGCAATCACCCCTTTGGGCAACGGCAGCAACATCCCCCAGTGCTGGCCAAGACAACCTGTCCTGGCCACGTGCCCTGAATGAGGCAGGGCTGCTGCCAGCCTCATGGCAGGGACAGGAACCTCGCCTAATGTCCCTGTTACCTCTGCCAGCTTGGACCAGGCATCTCCAGCACCTCCCCACCAGCAGCTGGGAGGTACCAGGGTTACCATCCACCCACTCCTGCCAGCTCCAGGGGCCTGCCCTTCTCTGTGCAGCACTGTGCCTCACTTCTGATTTTTAGTCCAGTTTGAGAGCTGTGAGAATCCTGTCCACATGTTGGGTTTTTCAGGCATGAAAAATACTGAAATGGCTACAAGAGCTGAGGAGATGCAGGAAGAGTCACCAGCAGGGTGAGGACAAACTGCCCGTGCCTGGCAGCTCTGCCTTTTCCCTGTCTTTGTAGCTGTGCCTGATCTTGTGGAGCAAGGGCTTAGGGGCAAGTGAGCAACAGGGTGATTTGTTCTTCAAGTGGATCAAGGCTCTGTGGAAAGTGAGGCTGCAAATGCTGTTTTGACCCTGCTGGGATGTGGATGGGGAAATGACAGGCCGAGGTGCTCAAGATCAGGAAAGTGTTTAAAGGAGTGATAAAAGGTACAACCGTGCACCAGGATATGTTGGAGACTGACTGGCTGGAAAGCAGCACAACAGAAAAGGCCCCGGGGGTCCTGGTGGGCACCAAGCTGACCATGAACCAGGAATGTGCACTTACAGCAAAGAAAAACAATAGTGCACCAGGCACAGCATTAACAGCAGGTTGAGGGAACTGATCCTCCCTCTCTGCTCAGCACTGGTGAGGACACATCTCAGAGAGTGCAACAAAGGGACACTAAAAAAATTAAGGGATTGGAGCATCTGTCCTATGAGGAAAGGCTGTGAGAGGTGGGACTGTTCAGCCTGAAGAAGGCTCACTGAGGTCTTATCCAGATTTATAGATAAGAGGTTCCCTCTGAATATCAGAAAACACCATTTTGTTTTACTGTGACTGAGCACTATAATCAGTTCCCTAGAGAGGTTGTGGAATCTTCATCCTTGGAGATATTCACAAGTCATCAGGATGAAGTCCTGGGCAGCAGCTATAGGTGGGGCTGGTCCAGATAACCTCCACATCTCCCTGCCAACCTCAACCCTCTGTGCAGCCCACAGCACTGCAGCCTGTCCTGGCTGCCCCCCACACTTACCCCTTTGTAGCAGGACCCTGCTTTGCTCCAGATTAACCTCCCTGCCCTGCAGCAGGTGGTCGTTGGCACGATTAGCTGAAGACACCTGCCAGTCAGGCACCCCCCAGAAGCGGCGTGGCTGCCGAGGAATGGCTCCCACCATCACGGTGTGCCTCCGAACCTCTGCAACGTCCTCTCCAGCTCTTCAGTGTCCACTGTGGCTCTGAGGGGAAGGGAAGGGGGAGATGCAGGGCTAGGATGATTCAGACGCTTCCTGGGAGAAGGGTGGGAGGGTGCTGCCTGTCTGCAGGATCACACAGGCAGGGAAGGCAGCATTTAGGCTCAGCCTTTCCCATCCTCCCAAACCAAAGGCCACATACATCTCGGTCACCTCAGGCACTACTAACACCTTGTTTTCCATTTAAGCCACAAATATTTTAAGCTAAGTTATGAACTCTCATACCTGGCTTGATTTTACATCCCTTTTGCATGCCTTCCTGTATGAAACCCTGTGCATAGGAACAGATTCCTCTTTCTTTCTGGTGACCATTTCATGCCTTGCTTTCCAAGACACTGCAGCAACCTCTGGGCCTCCAGCTAGCTCCTGGTCTCATGTTCAACTCCTCCCCCTTCCACCCACAGCACAGGACACTTTCTGGCCCTACAGATAAGGAGAAGAGCTTGGAATTGTTTTCTTCCAATAAGGGATGCCTGTCAGGGAAGGTAGAAATGAGGAGCCTGACAGCCCTGAGCCATGATGGCCCCCCACCAGTTTTCCCCCAACATAAAGACAGCTATTCTTTCATGTGCACAGCACTCACCTGTTCACATGTGCCCTTGATGCACAACAGAGATTTGCAGATGCAACACAGCTCCCCTGTGGTCATAATCCACGGGCACTGCAGCTTTGATACCTGGAAAAAGGGCATGGAGAAGAGTCTGCTCAAACAGTAGCTCATGGTGCAACACCTTCAGAGTGTGCAGGAGCCTTTGGGCACCTCCATCCTCAGCACCTCTGTGGCAGAGGCAGCTCATGGGCTTCACCAGCCCAGGCACCTCCAGCTAATGGCGGAAACGGTGCCTATCCCTGGGCACCACACCCTCCTCACCTCCCCCCTCATGCATCCCTCAAATGTGGCCTCACTGCAGCACCCATCAGAAGGAAGACATTGCCTGGGCACCCCAAGGCAGGAGTGGGTACTGGTCTGAAGGCCGGAAACAGCAGGGCCAGGCACATGAACAAAAACCCCAAATGGATGCTCAGAGGAAGCAACATTCCAGTGCAATCACCTTCTGGCATCCTGGTCTGGCAAATTCTGCATCCCTGCAACTTGCATGTGGGAAAGCCAGCATCAGCTGTGCTCACTGCCTGACCTCACCTGCCACAGAAAACAGGCTGTTCTTTCACTACATTTCCAGTAAGATTTGTAATTACAGGCTGTCATGACCAGTCCTTGAGAGCTGGACAGCTCAAAAGCCACCACCACTGCTGGCGAAGGGCACTGCCAGCAAACAGCCAGAACAGAACCTGTTGAGATTCAATACAACAGTACCCAAGGAGCACTTGCAGCAGGGCAAATCAGTGCTGCAGCATAACAAACCATGGGTCCAAAACTCAACAAAAGCTTTTTGTGAAGACCAGCTCCTCCTGGCACCCCATTAGGCCTGCACCAAAGAAGGTAGGAAAGCAAGTGAATGCACTCAGTTGTGGGTGAATGCTGAAGCAGTAACATGCTGTGCTCTGCCCGCCTGAAGGTTGCTGTTTCCCTCCTCTATCCCTGAGGGAGACTTTTACCATGATTTGTGTGGCAGTCACCCACAAGTGAAAGAAAGCAAAACCAGCAACCAACACCAAGAATCAGCCTGGTGCAGTGGAAGAAAGAGTGTGTCCATGCCACAACAAACACACAATTCCACCTGCATCCTTTCATTCTCTTCCCTGTGAACCTCTGAAGTCACAGCCATTTTCTCTCCAGCAGCAGCTGCCTTTCAGGAGAATGGATGTATCAGGACAGGATGACCTGCTAACACCACAAATCCATGGCAGCCGAGCTCTCAACACCAGCCATCAGGTGCTGCCAGCATCAGCCAGTTCTCACTAGAACACATGGCTAGAACAGGGGCTGGACCACCTTTTACCAAGCCCAGACACTTTTGCTTGAAGCACTGTGCTGGAAAATGCCAACCCCACGGCAGGAACAGGAAAGTATCACCCATACTGTCTTCAAGTACACCCTAAGATCTCCTTGAACACCCTCCTGGAGGAATTCCCATCAGCCTGGGACGGGGAACAGCTGGGCCATAGCTCTGCTTCTCACCCTCCTCAAGATGCAAGGTGCTGTGTCCCGGGGAGGTTCTCTTGCCAGGGCCAAGTGCCTCCCAGGGCAGTTCCTCCCTGCTGAGAGCCCATCCAGCTGACAGTAGAGCTCAGCCTCTGACACCACCATGAGAGCCCACTANTTTTTTTTTTTTTTTGACAGTGTTTCAGTCTGTGCTTGTGCTCTAAGATAGGACTCAAAGAGCTTTGCCTCTTTGAGGGAAGCCCAGCCAGAGCTCTTCCACTTTCTGCCCTTCTCCTGCCAAGGCCCCCTCACTTCTCAGAAAACAGTGAGCACCCTGTGCTTTCGCCAAGATCTCCCAGCACCTGGATCTGGAGCTATGCCAGACACAGCTCTCCTCTATTTCTTTGCCTGGGGAAGGGCACCATGCTTCAACACCCAAGAAATACCCAGTGGCAAAGGACCTGCAGAGAGGGAGCGTGTCCCAGTCACTGGGGCAGAAACGCCGTGTTCCTTGGGGACACCGAGCTGCCAGGGCCTGACGTGGAATAACACAGCCAGGCCTGGTGGGGTTGGGTCAGGGACTTGGCTTACCTGCTGGTTTCATTCCTATCAGCCCATCCAGGGGGAAACCAGGATTAACAGACCATGGTCTCAGTCTGGAGGCAACAGAGGAGGATGGCGAGTGAGGATGGGTCCCTGGCTGGGCAATGCAGCAATGGTACCACACGCTGGACTGCAGCCTGCAAAAGGATCTGTTGCTGTTCGAGCTGTACTGTGCCAGCCAGAGAGGAAGCGGGCTGAGTGTGGAGCAGGGAGGTTATCTGTCACGGGGCAGAGCCCTTGGGAGCCTGGCAGGGCTGGAAGCACAGCACCAGTGCAAGGGAAGAGAGCAAGAGCTGTGCCCAAAATTGCCACACTCATCCAGGGGGGATCCAGTGCCTTCCCAGAGCAGCACTGCCAGCCAGTCAAAAGGGACGCATGACTAGCAGACTAAGAGACTTTGACTTGGGCACTGCTGGCTGGGACAGACACCAACCTGGTGGCTGGCAGGGCCAGGAGGGGTCTTTGCACAATTTAGACCACAAAAAAAACCCCAAACCAACCCCTAAGTGGCTTTTGCTGCCTTCTCTCCTGCTTCCTCTCCTGGGAACTGCTACAGAGAGACACTGGTAGCCTCACCAAGGGTGAAGTAGGAACCACACGGCCAGGAAGGAGAAGGGCCATCATTAGAGGAGGGCAAATAATCATCCTCAGAACAAGCAGAGTACAAAGCAAGAGAAGATGCAACAGAAACTGCTGGAAAGAGGCTGCCTGGAGGATAAATCGCAAATCCATTGGCCATCTCTGAACCCAAGGAGAAGGAAGAAATCTAACCAGTGTGAGCACAAACCTAGGAGCTCCCTGGCACAGGCAAAGAGCAGAGCTTGTGAAGTGCCAGCAGGCAGAAAGTTTCCATCACAGCCCTGAAGGATGGCAGCACTAACAGCAATGCTGCAACCAGAGAAGGGTTCCTGCACAGTCTAACAGATCAGGCATCTCACCCCATCAGGAGAGAGACAGACATCAGGCTGGGGACTACCTCCAGCACTGTAGCAGAGGTGGCAATCCCAGGGAGAAGCCGACTAGGGAGATGCTAGAGGAGCAAACTGTGCCTGAAGGAAAAGGTGACCACTGGCCGTGGCTGTGGCACTATCCTGGAATTCAGGTCGAGGAGGAAGGAGCTGCCACTTGGTGGAAACAAGAGGGAGGAAGAAGGAGAGGGAGGGAGCTTCCTTGCCCCACTGCAAGGGCAAGTGCTGCTCTTGAGAGTCCTCAGGAGGCCTCCTGCCATGCCAGATTTATGCAGCTGCAGAGCCTTGTTCAGTGCTAGCCCCTGCTAGGATTGGAGAGGAAGCCTGAGCCCAGAGGGGAAGGATGGGGCAAGAGGTATTGCCCGTGTCACGACTGCAATCTCCTAGGAAGCCCCGGACACAGCTTTTACAGAGAGAGAGGGAGACCCTACACCTCCCTGTGCCCACGGCACCGTGTCCGGAGGTGCTGCTGCTCCCTCCCATCCCGCAGGAGGCGGCACTGACAGGGTGCAGAAGCCCCCGGGGACAGAGCAGCCCTCTCTGCAGTGCATCTTGCTGGGGCCCCAAGCTGCAGCAAGCCTCCTCGAGGGCTGAGGTCTGCCCAGCAACATGCAGTGCCTCCCCAGCCCCAGCACCACACACAGGTGCCGCAGGGACTGAGCCCTTCCGCTCAGCCAAGTCAGGATAACACAATGAAACCTCTCCTGGGAGCTGGGGGAGCCAGAGCAGAGCTCCCAGCCCAGTGACTTACCCCTTCTCCCTCTGATGCCCCTTGTCCTGGCACGGATCGCCTCTGCACACCTTTCCCAGGTGCCTGGCTTGCAGACGGTGATGCTGACAATAGCCTGTGGCCGGGAAGGGGGATTTGCAGGGTCTGCAGGCTGATCCCACTATGCGACAGCCACCTGTGTAAAGCTTTCCCCCACGTCCAACCCCCTCCCCGCCAGCCTCCTCTCCACGCACGGCTGCCCCTCTTCCCAGGAAAGCGCAGTCAAAGAATGAAAAGCAGCTTAAAATCCGGCAGGACAATTGGGCAGCTCTCCAAAGCCGGCAGCACCCCCTGCCCACCCAGCCCAGCAGGTTCAAACCTCTGCGATACAGCCCACGGCTGCCCAGCTCCGTGTTCGACCGGGAGCCCAGGAAACCTGCAGCAGGCAGGGCAGGGAAATCCCTTGCAGCAGCCGCTTACGGGGAGGACAGCCCAGGTTGAGGACAGACCTTTGTCTCTGCCTGCCTGTCTCGCTCGCTCGCTGCCGGAGGAGGAAGAGGGGGGCCGTGGGGGACAGCCAGCAAAGATAACACCCCTAGGAGGGATGTCACAGCCACGTTAATCACTTGGAATTCCAGCCAGCGCGCCGCAAATATGGGCAGCAAATGGAGATGCTCAAAGCTCTAAAATAATTGGATCCTTTCACAAGAGCCGAGCCCAGAATCCAGCACAGGAATTGAGTCCCCGCTGGATGTCGAGAGATCAAATACATAGAGAGGCAGGCGCAGCACAAGTAATCCTCAGCCACCACCGTATCCAGCTCCATAGCCTTTGGCGCTGCTTTAATCTCAGGTGCCTTCCCAGCGGGAGCGATGGGGGGACCACAGCGGAGAGCCCGAGTGCCCAGCTGAGGACCGGCCCCTTCCCATCCAACTTACTCGACTTGTGACAAGGTGCAGAAGCGCTGCCAGTGCAAAAGAGGGTTTTGTGGAGGAGACCGGCTGCCTCGAAGCCTTGCTCGACCGGAGGAACAGTCCATGGGAAGGAGACCCCTGAAGCTGCTGTTTGGCCTCTGCTGCCCTGCAGGGGAGATGCCTGGCCCGGCAGGATTCCCAGCCCGCATCACATTCCCGGCGAGACACACACGCGGCACATGTAGGCTCCTGCTCGGCGCCTCAACGGCAATGAAAAGGCACAGAGGCTTCTGCCAGAAAACAAAGAGGCAGCGGCAGAGCTGGGGGTGGGGAAAACTCTCCGCTGCCCAAGAGGATCCCTGCAGAGGCAGCAGGATGCTGCTAGGCTTCCACCGCAGCTATTCACCCCCATTAGCCCCAGGTGGCACCCATTTGCCTGGCACACGGAGTCGAGGGTGGGCAGCCCCCAATCCCCTTCCCGAGGCAGCACCAGGTGAGAAGTGCTGGAGGACATGAGCCAGGCCCAGGACAACAGCTGCCCACAAGCAGCAAATTGCTCTGTGCTGGCTCCACATCATAAAACGCTGTCTTTTCACCTTGGAGTAGCTGCTGCACAAGGGAAGGTGCAGCCAGCACCACATCTGCAAGCCTTGGGGAACCCCATGAGTTACATGGCCTTGGCAGTCACCCTGAGGCAACAAAGAATGTGAAAGCAAGCCCCTGCCCAACCAGGCACAGTGAGATGTCAGCCAGCTCCCTTCCAGCCCTCCTGTCCCTCTCCAGAGGTGGTGGCCCGAGGGACAGGCCCGGGGGGATCTCAGCCGCTGGATATAACCATACAGATTGGCTGTTCCAGCTCAGACCCTGGTGCCAACTGAAACCAATGGAAAATTTTCCACTGTGTGATTACCAAGTCACATGCCTGTGCAGCAAGTCACAGAATGGCTTTGAGAAGGCAAGTGGGATCTGGCCAAGGGCAGGGACCACTTCTGGTCTGCCCTTGCATGACACCCAAGGTCTCTGGCCATGACCACGACAGCTATGCACTGCAACATTTCAAGTTCAATAAGGATGTTTGTCCAAGGGAGGCATTCCCCAGGCCCAATCTGGATGAAGCCCTCATCATTCTAAGTGATCTACAAATTTTAGCACCTAGAGTCCCTTTTATCTGATCACACAAGAGGAAGAACAGAGCAGTTGTGTCCGCATCAGAAGCCCTGCAAACCTGTTTAACTCAACTCTAGTGGTAAGACAATCACTTACAGTAACTCCCCTCCTGTCAGTTTCCCGTCCTGGGCTGTGCACCATAGGAAGCATGATCTAGTGTGCAGCCTGAACTGCCAAGCCCCTTTTCCAGAACTATTAGCTGGGCACAGAAACAGGAGCCTCTGACAGGGAGCTCTGGTGGTGGGGTGATGTTTTGCAAGCTGGGAGAAGACAGCACAGAAACCAGGAGGTGATGGCAGCCCTGCTGCTCCCAGCTGTGCCGTCTCTTCTCCCCTCACTGTGGTCACCACTGCATACAGCCACAGGCATCCACAGCCCCCTTACCAAGCCAGCTCCTTCTGTACCCTGATGCCCTGTAGCCACTCATACTGCCTAAACCCAGATGTGCAACAATGCCCCTTCCCTACATCCTTCATATGGCAGCTGGGCTCTGTATCCCCACAAGTGTGCTCCTCTTCATTCCCACCCCATCATCAACCACCATCAGACCCTGTCCTGTTTCCATGAACCCCCAAGGCAAGCCCCAAGCTCCTACCTGTGCTCTGTTACCTCCCAATTACTGCGGTTCATACCTTAACTTACCCCAGGCTCCTCCCATTCCCAACTGCCACACACCCACAGCCCCACCAGCCCAAGCCTTCTTGCACACACCCCCCTGATGAGTCCCTGACACCCGACAGACCCACGGCATCATCACCTCTCCCCACCTCCCCAAACAGTCACCAGGCACCTCAGGGCAGTGGAGAAAGTCCCAGGGATGCTGAATTGCTCTGATCAGCTCCGGGTGTCAAAGCTACACGTTTGAAGAGGGAGTAGGCAAATGGCCTGCAGTGGGGAGGGCAGCAAGGATTGTGCACTGCAGCATTTGCCCCGTGGGAACTGCCCCTCCCCACCGCAAGCCCTCTTGCAATACACTTCCTTTTACTGTAAGAGCCCTCCAAGGGAGGTGCTTGAGCACAGGCACTCGGGCCTCCTGCTTGGTTACCAAGCTGCAGCTTGCAGATAAGGCTGCAGCAGCTGTGGGGACATTCAGCATCTTTTCCACTCCCTGTACTAGACATGTACGTGGCACAGGGGGAGGAGATACCCCACACACACACACACACACACACACACACACACACACACACACACGGCTGTGCACACCCACCCAACTCACCCTTTTCTGGCTGCAATTTAGAAAGGCTCAAGTCTAGCACAGGCCAGAGTGATGACATGTACTGGGCAGGTGTTTGGGCCATAAGGGTGAGGCTTTGTCCATCTTTGATTTTAAGAAGATAGACACAACCAGGGCTACTGCGGGGAAGGAATATTTCCACCATGAATTCAATGTCCTGCAACTTCTCATAGAAAACCTCTCCTTCCCATAGGACTGAAGGTGAGAGAGAAGTACCCTGCTAGAATTAGGAAAAGGGTGTCACAGCTGTCATCTAAACATTCACACTGTTGCCCATAATGAAGGCAAACACATGAGAGCAGAAGGCCCTAAGAAGAAACACGGGGTAAGAGGGACTGTAGGCATATGACTGTAGGCATAACCATATGAAGGGCAGCAGGAGACAAAGTCCAGCTACTATTACATCCTGTGGAACTGCAAACCCCCTGGTCCAGAGTCAACCACCCCTGGGATCCCACAGACAACAGAGGCAACTAAGTCAAAAGCATCTTCAACCTGGTGGTTGGTCCATGCCCTGAGGACACAGATGTCCCTCTAGACCTGACCTTCCTAGGGAGACAAAGCCTGTGAGAGACCTAAGAGCTCACCAGGTACTACCAGAACCCAGCTCATTCCCTGCCACACAGCACTTGCTCCTGCAGCTGGGAATAGACCTCAGGGTCCTTTTGGCCCAAACCACCAGATCCTGCTGTTCCCAATGTGCAGAAGGGTGCTGTAACAGGGATATCCAAGTAAAGCCAGCATGCCCAGAGCAGTATTGATTTACATGCAGGCTGCCAAGGAAGGGAGAGCAGAGCGCACAGGGCGATGGCAGCCCAGTGTCAACGAGCCTGAGGGAAAGGCTGAAAGGAGCAACTTCAGAAGGGATCTGGAGTCTAACACAGGTTTATGAGAATGTTCTAGACCTTGAAAACCCATATAAAGGCAGCCTGGACATCCACCCAGCCTCTGCCAGATGAAAAAGCAGATGTAGCTACTGCTGCAGGTCACTTTAACCCAGGCACCAAGGCTACAAGCAGACCCCTTTGCTCTGGTTCCTTACCCTTGCCGACAGGATGGGCCAAACACTGTAAACGCCCTCTCAACACTGACACACCAGACATGGGCTTCTGCAGCATCAGACACCAGGTCAAAGCTTGGAGACACAATAAATCACAGAGAAAAGTTGTTCCTGAAGACAAGGCTCCTAAGACTGCCAGCAGCCAGCCTTGCAGAAGGACAGGATCAGGGAAAGAGCAGCCATGAGAATAAAAGGCTGGCAAAGAAAGAGAAAATACTGGGAGCAAATAATTCTTTCCAGACAGTCCTTTGGGCTCATCTCAGCATCCATCTGCTGAGGATGGTCAAGCAGCTGGAACCTTTAAAAAAAGCTACCAGTGACTTCCCTTTCAATTGCCACTATCTCTGGGACAGGCACCATGAGGAAGATAAACCTTCCATCTGGAGGGCTGGAGGCCAGCATCCTCATGAGACTTCCAAAAACACCAGCACCCCCCTACACATCACAGCTCTGTACTTCCAGCAGAGCAAGGGGGATGCTTTACATCCTGTGCTTCACTACCCACTGGCTTCTTGTGCTCGTGTAGGGAGGAATTAATGCAGACTTCCAGAGAGATGGGTGCTCCAGCTAAGAGAGGCTGGGGCAAGTGAACGAGCTGAGCAATGCTCCTAAGGCAGTGCCCCCATATCCCACTACTGCTAAAACCATACAGATGAGTCCAAGTGAGAGAGGGACAGACAGAACAAGACCCCAGGCCCTCCATGTGCCTCCAAGCTGGTCAATCCAATAGTCCATGAGACGTGACATTGCCAAGCAACCCAAGAACTGCAGAAATAAGGAACAACAGTGGGAAGGGACCTCAGAGGGTTTGGGTCCAATTGTGCTAACAGCAGGGCCAAGTTCAAGCAAACTGCTCAGGGTTTGCCCCCACCAGGGGCTGAAAGTCACCAAGTGTGGAAACCGCCTTCCTTCTCTGGGCCCTACTCCAGAGTCTAACTGCCTTGCAGGGAAATATTTTTCCTAATATCTAATTGGAATTTCCCTTGTGTGCCACTGCTTCTCATCCTGCCCCTGGGCACTTCCCAAGAGAGCCAAGCTGCAGCTTCACTGCAAACCCACAGCTTGCAGCAGCAGTGAGAGCCCCCTTCACTGCCTGCCCTCCCCCAGGCTGCAAAAACCCACCATTCTCAGCCTCTGCCCACTGCAGCACAGCCAGAGCTCCAGCTCATCTCTGGAGACTGCTGGAGCCTGCTGTGCTCCATCCTGCCCAGCCAAGAGTGCCACCAGGGACTTCGGGAGGTACCTGAACCTCCCTACCTTGGGGATGTTGAAAAAAGAGGCTCATCTCAACCTGAGATCAGCAGGAGCTGCATTTGTTCAAGTGTCTGATCCTTGTTCTGGTTGGTAGTAATACCAGTGCCTACTGCAACACACCTATGTTATTCCAAGACAGAATTCCCAAGTATCTGCTCTGAGAAGTTTGGCCCTAGACACAGAGAGCTTTGGTTGTGCTGCTGTAGCTCTGACACCAAGGCTGCCTCCACCATGTCCATGAGGGACCTGTCTGCAGGAGTGATGAGCAGTCACGTAGCAGTCCAACTCAGCAGAGACCGGCTGTGCTAGATGGAAACTCAACAGCCCAGAGCAGGTCCCTCGATGAGGGAAGCAGCCATCTGCAACCCATGCAATACCCTCACCGGTCTGCAGCAGAGCCCAGGTCACACAAGGGGTTTTGGAACCAACAACTACCCATGTCCCCAAATCTCCAGTGTATTGTCTGCACCCCAGCTCTTCCTCCATGCCATCTTCACTCAATCCAGAGCTATTTATTTATCATTCTCTGACGCAACAAGTATCACTCATTTTCCCACCCTGTATCTGCTCTCTCAGACAATTGGGCAGGATCTGACCAGTACAGAGACTTGCTCAGCTTGCCTAGAGCTGGCTGGACACCTCACTGCCTGCATGGAGATGAAGATCCACCCAATTCACTGGAGGCAGGCATACCTGGTCCCTGCACTGCTCCCTTGCGGTGCCCCTCTTTGGGAAAGCCTTAGCATCAAAGATGCCCCAAGCCTTTCCAGAACAGCAACGTACACACAGCTGGAGCTCAGCCTGTAGCTAAGATCTTGGCCTGTTCCCAAGGCACAGGCATTGCCTACACCTGCCAAGCCCCATGTCTTTCCCAGCTCTCCTCTGGCACCCTCAGCCCATCTCCCAGGTACTCAGCATGAGCTGCCAGACCCTTGGGCTGCCTTAAAACCCTGTCCTGGACAAGCACACCTGCCATCTCCTTCCCACTGACTCATTCCCCTGTGATTCACCCCTCTCCTAACTAACTCATTTCTGCCACAGCCCCATGCACGAAGGGAGTGTGTGTGTGTGTATGAGTGCAACATGAGCAATGACATGGACTCTGCAAGGCAGCAAACTGGGCAGGGAGCCTGGCCTGGCCTTGCCAGAACCCTCGTCCCCCTCAGCACCCAGAGGAGCAGGGGTGACACTGCTGGCTCAAGTCCACTGTGGGGAGAGGGGGCAGAGGCAGGCTGGGAGTGCTGCCAAGATAAGGAGCAGTGCTAGGGGAGGGCTTCCCCCAGGCTCTGAGGCTGCCTTCCAGGCAAACCCTTTCCCTTTATCAGCCCTCCACTGCTGGCTGTGGGAGGGTTACCCAGCACTGCCACAGCTCAGATCCACAGGCAAGATGTCTGTGGATTTGCTGCCTTAGAGTACAGCCAAACATGACCCCCAAGGCTGTGCCTCTTTCCTGGTTTTACTCTCCAAGGTGGGCAGATTCCTGGGAGACACAAAATTACTTCTTCTACGCATGGCTACGGTCAGCTGGCATCAGCTAATGCCACTGTGCCTGCAGGGCCCACAGGCTTGGCCAGTTCCTGAGTGTGGACAATGCAAGTCATGCACATGATCTGTATGCACACAGATACTCTGCAGGCTGCTCCTCTGGCAATTCCCTAATGCTTGGGGCTAAGGCTCAAACAGGCTTAGCCCCACATCCTTTCCCTCCCCTCTTTTCCACATCCTGGCCAGTTCCCAAGCCACACATACTGCCTCCACCAGCTAAGCCCTTCGGAGAGCTGTCCAGGTAACCTCAGTCTCCTCAGAGAAACCAGAGCAGACAGAGGTGACGAGGAGGACGGCAGTGTGCAGCTGTGCCAAGTCCAGTGAGAGCTGTGGCACACACCTCCCAGCCAGCAGAGCGAGGAGCTCTGCACATCCATCTGTGTCTGAGCACAGGAGAGCTGTGGTGTGAGCATGAGATGCTGCACATGGGGTCACAGACCTGCAGCTCTGCCTGTCGGAGCTAGAGGATCCATTGACTAAAACAGAAAATTACTGGCATCATATGGGCTCTCCTCTCACTCTTTTCTCTCCACATCATCAGAGTCATGCTGACAAGGGGCTCTGGTCCCTTCCACCCAGGAGCACTTGGCCAGCTGCAGCATTTTGCCTGCAGCCACACACAGGATACTTGGGACAAGTATACTGCAAGAGAACAAGTTAATCAAGCATTATGTCTACAGCAGGGTCATGCAGCCCCAGCTTAGACAGAAAGCCCTGACACCCAGGAGTTAAGGCCAAAGTAAACCATCCTTTGGCCAGGGAGCGAGGGACAGCACTTTGGGCTGGAATGTCACATATTAATAGGCACAAAGAACGACTCTCTGCCAAAGCTTAGGATTGTATGCCAGAACTGCTGCTTCTCTCTGGACTTTTAAATTTTTGACCCTCATTATCTATACACAGAGCCTCTTCTCTCTTCTCAGGACAACAAAATACAAATTTTTGTCCCATGGCATCCTTATGGGCTCCAGCAGCTTCCCCTGCACACCACCCCTCCCCTCATCAGGATGCTCCAGTACTTCAGCCTCCTTCTAGGGAAGGAGGCGGGGAGATCCATAGTGCTCACCATGTGTCAGAAGGGCCAACACCGTGGTCACAATGTCACTGAGGTCACAGCAACTGGGCAAGCTCCTGAACAAAACTCAGCAGCCACCAGCAGGACAGACCCAGCAATTTAAATGTACATGCTTAAATGAGCCTGCCACCACTGAAAAGATGGGCAAACTCTGGGAGCCCCTGCCAAAGCAGCAACAACCTATATGAGCTCTTGGACATGGTCAGCTCCCTGACATAGTCCCCAGGCACAGGGGAAGCTAAGGGACTGCCCTACATCCAGCTAAGCAGCTAGGGACTGATCCAATTTGAGCCAGACTGACTGACTTTTGAGCCAGACTTTCCTGCCACACCCTCCTTTGTGAAAAACAGAGGGGCAATATCCCATCCAGCTGGGCCGGGAGAAGGAGCAAAGCAGAGACAGCCAAGCTGCTCTTGATTCTGATATCTCTTCCACACCAAGGGGAACCCTAGCAAGTGCCTCATGTTCACCTTCTGCAGCCCTGGTGGCTGAAAAGAGTGGAAGACTGTTTACCCAAAATAAAATGAGTAGACCTTGCTGTCTTCAAACAGCATATTCCAGGTCAGCAGCCTGGGAACTACCAGCAGAGAGGAGCCCAGTTATCCACTCACCTTTATGTTTGTTAGTGGCAAGCTTCTGCAGCACAGGTGATGCCAAAGGACAAGGTGAGAAGAGGAGATTTGGAGCAATAATAGATGAAGGAATTCAGGCCTTCTCAAAGTCAATGCTAAGCAGCAATGGGTTCATGTAGTTGATGCTTCTGCTGAAACAGTTCTTGGTTACTGGGACAAATACATAGAGAATGACCCAAGAACAGGCCGGCTACCAAGATGAACAGATGTTTTGGTTTCAGAGAGGTCCAAAACAAGCTCCCTTCTCATGCATCTCTCTGCTCCCACAGTCCTGCCCTTCTACTGCTTAAAAAAGTAGAGAAGCCTCTAGGCTGCTAACTCAGGTGGTGGCTGCAGAGACCCTTGTGGGATACTCCCTGGAACCAGCTTTCAAATCCCAGGCAGAGCCCAAACAGTCCTTTGCTCCAAAAATCACACCTGAGGTCATCTGATCCAACATAAAGATCAGAAGTGGAATTACTTTAAATAAAAGATCAGAAAGAGGAGCACAGCTGTGCCAGTGGATGGAGCTGAATGGCCAAATGCCTGCTAAGCTGGCACTTAAAACCTGAAGGGTTTAAGGACCAAACCACCTTTTTCCACTCATGTCTTGGGTGCGTTGGCTGGATGGCTCATGACATCCAAAGCTCAAGATGGAAACTACCTGTGTCCACTTTTCATCTTGCTGCAGGAAGGGAAACAGAGGTTTCTGCCATCCATCCCTTCCCTAGCCCCTTTTGCTGGACCCTCTGCTGCTGTGCCCCACGGGACATCCTGAGCAGACAACTTTAAGAAGAGGGGCCTGGAAGCCAGCTAGAATTGGGCTTTCCTGCTCAACTACACATGAAAAATCGAGTGTTAGCTTGGGTGGGTATGAAGCTTCCTCTTTTGTCAAGGCAAACTGTCCCTGTAGGCACCAGGGGCTGTCTCCTCTTCTGCATTTTGGAAAGATCCTCCCTTACAGGCTCTGCCTTTTACCCTCCACTGCCTTCTTCAGCCCTGAGCAGACTGGAGAGGCCCAAGTTCTGGCTACACCAGTGATGCTGCTAATTCAGGTGACATGTGTGGGGGCAGCTGTAAATGCAATAAGGGAAAGGAGGGGGAGCAAAACCAAACCACCCAAAAATCCCAGGGCACAAGGTTCCCAGCCTTGTGTTCAATCAGTATTTATCCTGGGATACAGTTCCAGTTTTCACCTGGTCTTAAAGCTCTCCACTAAGTTGGTCTCACTGACTTTCACAATTCCTTTTCTCTCTGCCCCACTTCCAGCAGGGACCTCAAAGGCTGCTGCCTCCCAGCAAAAGGGTCTCCATGACCTTTGTAATTCAACACACTGGGAAAGGCTCAATCAATTCCCTCTATTCCTAGGCCAACACAGACCTTAAAAGCCCTCTTTGTTCCTGTTACAAACCCTATCCCACAACCATGGCTTAACCCTTAGGGCACTGCCTCAAATGAAGAGAGTTTCACAGGAGCAAGGCAGTTTGCAGCATCCATGGGAAGCTGGACCTACCCTCCACTTACACAGGAGCTGTACTGACAATCTGCTGGTGGCTCGCAGGACGCCTCAGATACACACAACAGGGTGGGAGGGATGTCTCTGGCCACGCTTCTCATCATTACAAACTACTGTGCCTCACACTGCTGCAGTGACAGGGGCAGGCTTTGGGCTCACACCTCTATACAGCCTCCTGGTTTTGCTCTGCCTGACATCAGTTCAGCAGGTTTGTTACAAAACATGCTCCACGCTAGCAGATTTGGGGTCACACGGAGGAACAGGGATGAGGAAGGAAACAGCTGGGATGGGGCACTCCCATTGCCAGTCTTGCAAGGACTCCTTTGCTCCTGCCCCCAGGTACAGACATTGCTCCCTGACCAGGAACAAATCAGAGCCCGCCAGGGATGCCAGGCTGTTACTACACTGCCTGCACACTGCTTCTTGCCTTGTCTGAGATAAGCTCAGCCCCACATCCTGACCAGCAGCCCAAAGTCACACACTAGGGAAGACACCAGTCATGGGACTGTGCATAATTATACACCCTGGACATGGGAAGACAGAGGACATACAGCCAGGTCTCACTTCCTAGCATGACCCCTGGCACAGGAAAAGGTAGTATGGAGCAAGGGCTGCCAAAAATGCCAGCTCTGCAGCTGGAACAGAGCTGCCCAACAACATCCTGAAACACCAGATCCATGGCAGAGAGAGCCAGCTTGTACCACTGCATCCTAAAACACCACCCCAGCAGGCAGGATGGGGTAGGGCCACCTTGCAGCACCCTAAAATGTAATTTCTTACCAGTTGCTCTAACTTCCCCTCTGCCTCTTTCTGGTCCTGCTCCACCCCTTTCCTTCTCCTCAGGCTTCAGGGAAACTGAGTCACAGCATGCTGACCCTGCCCTGAGGAAGAAGAGTGGGTGGGCAGCCCCCAGCCCCTGGCACAGTGTGGGGAGTAGAGCAAGAGTGGTACCGAGACCTCTGAGAACTCCAGCAATGGGGAGGGATAAAGAAGTACCCACATATTCTACATCAAGCAGCTTTCCCAATTGTGAACCTCCTCTGTTCCCACCTTTCTTAAAACAGAAGTTGGCCCCAATCTTCTGCTGGCCATTTGGAGTGTACCCAGCTCTCCTGGGCTACACCTGGCCCCACAAACTGACCCACATGTTGTCTGCCGCCAGAGGGGACCAGGACATGCAGCAACTTAGGCACAGCCCAGAAAGAAAAAAATTAAAGACCCAGAGAAAGCATTATAAATCAGAAGAGTGCCCTAGGTCTCAAAAGGCTGGTAAGGGACTGAATGCTTCATTGAGAACAAATCATGGCATTCTTTACCTTAAAAGATTCATGTGTTTGTGTTAAGACTTGATACTCTGGTCCAGCTCTAGGAGCTGGTAAGTTTCCAGGTACTGACCTCAGGCTCTCTGTTTTTATCACACACCTACAGAAACCCTTTTGAGGACCTGCTAACCAGTAAAGCTTCTTGGGACCAGGTCTTACAGCAGTATTCACCCACAGCAGAACCCTTTAAATCCCCGACTGGTGCAGTAACAAACCACCACTCATCTATCTGCCTTGTAGACAGATAAGTTAAAGACTTGTTCATTCAGGCTCTGGGTCAGACATCTCATGAATGTTATTAAAGTTATGGTTTCTTCAGTATATTTCTCAAGATTACAATGAGGTTAACAGCCCAGCATTGCCCAGTTCAGCTGGGACAAAGAATGGGAAAACCGAACTCAAGCTGCAAAAAATGCACCGCTATTACACAGTGCTCATCTCTAAGTATCCTGGCATCTTTTCCCAGGCTTCTGTCTTCTTGATTGCCTCGCTCCACCTTCCTGGGGACTCTCTGAAAACTGACCCTTTCACTCCTCCCCGGGGAAGTGTGTTAAGGTGGTATTTGCTGTTATTGTCATGCAAAGCATAATATTATTGCAATACCCTTGCCCCAGCTCTATCTCCCAGGACAACATAATACTAGATTAAATTCATTATCCTCTATCACTTTATGGTACTATCTTTTCATTTCTCTGTTAACACACATCAGAGACGTATCGAGTTTCAGGCCAGCTGACTCCAAAGGAAATTCTCTCTTTCCTTACAGGGATTTGCACAAGTGATACCTTTTCTTTTCAGTACCAAAAAAAAAACCCCAAACCACCACCAAAAAGTAATTAAAAAACCCCAACTCACAAATAAAAAAAAAAAAAAGAAAACCCACACTCCAAAAATAGCACTTGAAGGTTCACTTAAGGACAGAATTTGCCTTTTCTCTGCAGACCACCACTTTGGTCAGACCTTTCCCAGGCTCTGGAGGGCAGCATTCTCACTGCTGCTCAAACAGCTTCATCAGCAATGTTTGGAGTCCTGTAGCGAGGAAGCTTTAGGGGTGAGATGCCTGTTCCTTCCCAAAAGTGCCCAGTACATGAACACAGGCATTTCCTGGTAAACTGTTCCTCCTTGCTTCTAGCCTCTGCTACAGGGGTGGCCTCTGACAGCAGCCTTCCTCCGGAAACATCACCGCGTTCTGCTCAGTTACTCCAACACTGTCATATTGTAGGGAAACAGAATTAAACAGCTGAAATCTATAATAAGTCATTCCTACTGAGCTGCCAGGGAAATTGCTGCACAGAAGAAAGAGAAGAGCTGTAAGTCTGTTTCCTCAACAAATCTAAGCCACAAAACAGCCTTTGGTTACAGGGAACAGGCACAGCAGCAAGAGGAGCACTTTCAGCATGGCAGATTGATGCCACCAATTTTTCTGTTCTCTCTCTCCAGATTTATCACATGGCCAGAACAGATCACTGCAAATACCTTAAGATCCCAGCCTGTCAGCCTAGGAAAGAGGTCGGCAGACCAGTCCTAGACAAAAAGCCTGAGAATATTCTAGTTCCTAGAAAACAGCTTTTATTTTTAGCTTTTGCTGCTGTTAAAAGCTGAATTGAAAGCAAAGCTTAGACTCCCTACTTGATGCCATAACTGCTTTATTTTGCTGGCAGCCACAGCAGAGAGGATCTTGAGAATTACGCCCTTTGTCCACCGCTGGTCCAGCTATGCTAATCTCATCAGCAATGCAAGCGCTGGTATAGAAAGGGCTGAGTGGCAGTGCTGGCCTGACAGCTCCAGCAGTGCTGGCTGGCAATAAGCAAACCCTGGTACATGGCATCCAGGCCTTTTCTCCAGGCCTGAGTGGAGCTAAGAGTTGGCTCTTGCAAGCCATTCTTCATGCATCTTCCAGACAATCTGTACAGCACAGCTGGACTCAGCTAGCTTCTCACAATTTAGAGAATGCAGGTAGAAACACCCAAAGTTTACACTTGGTCCCACTGATTTATCACCTCTCTGCTGAAATCCCCACCACTCTTCCCACAGCAGCAGCATTCAGGACGGTCCTGGTATCCCACAGGGCACTGTCCAATTTTTCAGAGTGACATTGCTCAGGAAGGTGTCCCCACCTGATTACAGGTACGCATACATGTCCTGGACTTGCCTCAGGTGATGGCAGAAGCAAAGCACAGCAGCGTGTAACCCACAGAGCACTCTCCCAGCTTCAACACCATGGCTCAGCCAGGAGGAAATCTCTCTTGGCTGCCACTCCCTAAATGTTTATTCCAGCACTGCCTGTCCTAATTCCTCCCCAAATCGGCAGCAGAGCACGTGTCCTCACTATCTTTAGGCTTTTTTGGTCCTTTGTGCTTAAAACTGTGTAGTATGAACAGGTAAGACAGAAAAAGAAGGGGCAGCACTTCAAAGATGACACGGCTGTAACTCACAGGGTCACAGCACCCAAGAGATTGAACCTTGGGCAGGGATCTTGGCATGCAAGGTGTTTTACAAATGATAAAAGAGAAACTATCCTCTGCCACAGAAAATGGGAATTCCCACCCCAACACACACACATGACCCAGAGCTTCATCTGCTGGGCTCTGCCTTACTCCGTATGTCATAGCACAACTTGGGGCCTCGGTCCAGAGGAAAGATGAGAAACCACAGGCTGTGAAACTGGGGTCAGAGGGAACTACAGTGTGGCTCAATGGACTCTAACCAAGCTCTGCCATCACCTGCACCCATAATATATTGTAACACCAGGTCTCGCACCAAGTACTGAAGGTCACATATATGGAAAGCAGTGCTCAAACTGCTGACCCAAAACTACCTTCAGCGTCAGGTATCAGCATCCCAGATTCCTTCCCAAGGCAAGGAAGCTCCAGCCCCCCATGCAGAGCAAGCTGTTTGCCTCTGAGAGCGGAAGGAACCTGTTGGAAGTGAGAGGGAGGAAGCAGACTGCTGTTTATCACGGGCGGCTTTCCCAGAGCCTCCATGTTCCAACTTCCACCTCCTTGTTTGCTCTCCCTTGGGAACACCAGGGTCTGGAGTCCAGGGAGCATTGTGCAAACAGGCCTAGCCTATTTGGGAGTTTTAAGACGACCGGGACTGCAGAACTGGACAGAAGTGGGCAGTCCATACGGATCTTACAGTAACCCTACATCCCAGAAGGACACAATGGCATATTGGAAAGGGTGAAATGGTTTTCAGGGCAATACATGAGGCCTTGTACTCTGGAAAGGAGGGGTCACAGCACAGGCAAGGATTATGACATTTGTGAGTGCAGAGCTATTTGTGTAGCTCACAGAGAGGCATCCTTTCCCATCCATTTTTGACTGAACATCCTAGTCCCAGGCAAACTCTGGCCACAGGCAATAGAGCAGCATGCGCCATCACATGGCAAGTCCACACAAGTAACCTCCATCCATCTCCCAGAGCATTGTTCCCCTCTCACTCTGGGCTGGGCACAGAGCTGTGGGCAGGGCGTTGTAGCTCGCTGCCAGCAGTGACCTTTGAGAGGTGTAATGAGAGAGGTTTACAGCTCACACAGCCGTCCATGTTGACACGAGCAAGCTGTGCTTGCTGCCAGCAGGTCCTTTTCCCTGGCTTACATCCAGGCCCTTTAGGCATATCATGGATGACAGGTCAGGTCTCAGTCACACTCACATTATGGCCAGGCTGGAGACAGCTTCCTGACCCATTCCTTCTGCTAGTGAGGGCATGATTTTCTCTGCTCCTTTCACCAACAGGGGCCAGCTCTCTCACCAGTATCCGGTAAGGGGTCTACCCACAGGCAGATCCAAAAATGTTTAACTTCTCCTTTACCTGCCCCAGAGGATGATCTCAGACCATATCAGAGGGGTCACAAGAGTGTCTGCTCTCCCTCAGAGTACAGATACCCTGGAGCAAGGAAAACTGGCTGAGCAAGGTGGACAGCACAACACAGGGCCAGGCATCCTGGGAAGGTGCAGTCATGGCTGGAGCTACTTACGTTGATTAACTGAGGATAAGCAAGGGCAGCAGAATGACTCGTTTTCTTCCATGGTACAGTGAGAGGGATCAAGAGACTGGTTTGTTCCTGGCTGGGCCTGCTCTGCAGCTCAGGGCTTCAAACCAGACAGGTCTATAAACAGGAGCTGCCTGCCCACACCCTAGCAAGGGGCGAAAGAGGGAAGAAGATGGACAAAACATCCCTGTCCACTCACCTTGAGGTTGCTGCCAGAGGAGAATAGCTCCAGATGCCAGATTGTCAAGCAGGAGTCCAGAGGTGCCAAGCCCGTGGCACAACTGGGACTGGGCTGCATAGAGGGCTGTGGCACCTTGCACATTTGCCCAACTGCTCTTTTGCCTTGTCAGTGACACTACCAGTGGCAAATTGCCATAGTGATACCTTCCAGCATGCTCCCCTGTGTCCACTGTCTCTGTTCCCCCTTGTTGTCCTCTCCCCGCTGTCCCACACATAAAACACCCAAAAGCCTTGTCATGCTCCTAAAAGGCAGCACCTTCACCAAGGACAGAAAGCGGGCAGAGGTGGAAACCCACTCCCACAAGCCATTATCCCTGCCCACCTCAGGGGCAAGGACCCTACTCTGGACCCAGGTGCATTGCACCCCACCTTATCTATTCTCAAGGCAAGGCACAGGAGAGCCACACTGACAGACTTGGGGAATAGAGGCCTCTTTAACTGCATCTCCCTTGTGCTGCGGCAGGCAGGGATGCTTCAATACCCTCACCTGCCCCACAGTGCCTGCTCCATGGGGGTGACACATAGCCCCTGTCCAGTCCAGCCCAACACAGCAGCCTGCAGGTCAGAAAGCCCCGGGAGCTCTTTCTACATTGCAGATCTGGTAAGAATGGGGGTCTCAGACTCTTCTTGCTGCATCCTGGCAGGCACTTCCTAAGCCTCTGCTCTCCAGTTCCAGACAGTTTCCACTTCAGGCAGGTCTATTCTGCTGCACCAAACCTCACTGTGGCTTGAATCAGAGACGGGATTCTGCTTTGTTTCTTGCCCTAAATACTCTTCCGTACCGTTGCTACATGCCACTAAACAGTTACCCAGCCTGGGACATAAGCAGAGTTCCTCTCCTTTTCACCTCTCTCACTCAGGCACAAGATGCAAGGGAAAGACACAGACCTTCTTGAACCACACTCAGGAGTGATACTTGTCAATATCTTTCAATATGTGAATTCAACAACTTTGCAGACAAGAAGAAAAAAAAAAAAAGGACCTCTAAAAGCTCTGCTTCTCTCTCTGTTCTGCCCTTTCCCACAACCAGTTACATCACTTGAGGGTTATAGCAGAAGCTAGCAAAGCCTCGGTCCTGATCCAGGATGAGTCATGGAGCTCCGGAGGCCGTGCAACTTCCTTCTGATACCATCAACCATGCCTTACACAGCTAAAAATAAAGATGGGCCAAAACGGCAGAGCCACATCTTGCCTCAACATGAAACTTAGCAATGCTCAGCACTGCTGAAAAATTACCTGAGCAGGTGGAAACCAAGAAGTGCGGGGAAGCCGAAAGTCTTAGGTGTACCGAGAAGGGAGAGGCCAGGAGGCCTCACCTTGTGCCTCGCTGGAGGACTGGAGGATGGTGGTGGCAGATGGCAAGTAGCCATCCAGCCATACAGAGATGGACAGAGCCCTCATCTCACTCAGCTGTGGGCTTTGGAGTGTTTCCACACCTAGAGGTCTCAGGGAAGACTGTTTTCTGCAATGCATGCTCCCATCTGAGACAACAGGAATCAACTACTGCAAACAGGAAGGATGCTGCATTTTTGGCAGGAGAAGATTGGAAAGCTGCAGCCTGCTTCCCACCAGCCAACATGTAGGCATCTGCAAAGCAAGGCTCCAGGGATGCTTGGAGATAAAGGTAGAAAAAGGGGTCACAGTTACAGCTGATATGGCTTAGATGTTGAGGTAAGTGAGGAATTCAAAGTTCTTCCTAATCCCTGGGGCACTGTGCCCAAGCAAAACTTTTACACATGGGCATACAGGATTCTCACATATATCTTAGCAGGAAGCTGTAGGATTGCACACAAATAGGAGCTCAGAGGGACACAGACAACCTTCAGAAACCTAAAATAGCCTCAGCATGATCCTCTGCTCCATTCTTGGGAGCAGCATGAACTGAACAAGGACCCAGCTGTCCCAACACTCCCATGAACAGGATCTTTGAATGCCCGACCTATTTGCAACAGAGATGGTAGGGCAAATAGGGGATTCCTTGCATAACTCCAGTGCCAATATCCACAAGGAACCCAGAGCCCCAGTTCTAAAGGAGAAGGCAGCATTTTCTTGTGGTTTTCAGTGGAAAGATGACCTAGAGCTACGTCAGCTGGTCAGACTCTGAGGCAAGGGCAGCCTACACACACCAAGAGAAGGCTGGGGGATGTTAGGCTGATTGCCTTCTGTTGAAGATATGAACTCCACTTTGCCTAGTCATTAGGTTTCCCAGCAAAGGGTTCCATCCCACTCCCAAGAGAGGCATTGCAAGTCTGTCTTTGAGTCTACAAGTATCAGTTTCCAGACTACTGCCAGTTGCACTAAACTGAACCAACATTGCTAATTCAGCTCAAATATAAACTCACTGATATCACCTGGGTAAGGTGATATACAAAGCAGAGAACAGCTTCATTCCGTGGCCAAGCAAGAGCAGAAGCTGCTGCTTCTGCACATAAAGGAGAGATTTCCTGTCCATGAAGATATTAAGCTAATTGGTTAGCAAGGAGGGGCAGGAGAAAAGTGGATCCAATACTGTGCCAGGTGGGGGTGAGGCACTGGCACAGGTTGCTCAGAGAAGCTGTGGATGCCCTCCATCCCTGCATGGGGTGGATGCACCAAACACATGGCAGTGTTCAAGACCAGGTTGAATGGGGTCCTGAGCAACCTGGCCTAGTGTGTGGCTCCACTGCCCATGGCAGGAAGGTTGGAATATGATCTCTATTGTCCCTTCCAACTCAAGTCTTTCTATGATTCTGTGGTGAGCCCTGTGTTAAAAAGCCCCTTCTTAAAAGGCAGAGGAGCCCTGAAAGAATGCTGTGAACTTAGTGGACTGGGATCTACAAGCAGAACTGAGGGCAAACCTTTTCTCTGGTCTTTGCAATGTCTCTCATCACAAACAGAGAGATATAAAATCCCATAATGGAACAGGTATCAGTGAACGCCACAACCCGGCTGGATAAAGGGGCCACTCTGCTGTCACTGCATTGTGTGATTGGGAATCTGCAGCACAGAGCACTGGCATGAGCAAAGGACTTCTTCCTTCCTTCCTTTCACCTTCATAGGTAAATCTATCCCTGCCTCACCCGCTGTGGGTACCACTTCAGCATCAGGCTGAAGGATGAGATGGCCCAAGGCCCAGTTTCCAGCTGCCTCTGGACTGGTCCCAACTTCCCTGGCAGGCACTTCAGAGGAAGAGCTGCAGAGCCTGGGCAGCCATGCATCCTAAACTACGTCTTCCCCATATAATCTGTCCTGGCCAAAACACACCTGAGCTCTGGGGGGAGAGAAGGGTTCAGCTTGCCCTGCCGGAGGCACAGTCCTGATGAGGGCTTCCTTCCAGGTGAGAGCACACTGTGCAGGTGGGGCAAGCATTGCTGGATTCTAGGCAGGCACACAAGCATCCATGGACAGGGCAGGAAGCCCACAGCCATCTCAGGCTGCTCCAGACTGGTTACCTCAGAGCAGGTAATATTTCTTGCCAGTGGCAATACAAAAACTGCTGGTCGTCCTGAAATGCTTCATTATCACCCTGAGCCTCACATACCAAGGCCAAGCTGCAAAATCCTGGGAAAATGGAAGGAAAACCCAAATGCTTCTAATGGGGGACATGATTAGGTCTGCCACAAGCTCTGGGTAAAGTCTCAGGCAAACCTCTGGGTTCAGGTGAAGGACAGCAGGGACCTGCAGCTGGAAAATGCTCACATTCAATCCTGCTGGCATGCAGAAGGATAAGTGTGGCAAACAGCAGACTGCAAGTTCCCAAGGGTTTAGAACACACGACCCTTGAGCTCTTGACAACTGTGTACAGGGTTCAACAGTCTTAGCAGCACTGGTTGCACACTTCCAGGTTCCCTTTGCCATGCTGACAGCCAGGTGGGATGCAGGAGCACCCAGAAAACCTTGGCTGTGGGAGAACCTCACCTGGGTGACACCTACTTTACAGAGTTATCCCTGTGAGCCAAGGGGAGAAGAGCACAGAGTTCCCCCTTTCTTCACACAGCCCTGATGAGGAAAGGGAAACCAGTGATGTTTGAAAGTTGCTAACCTTGGTGTCAGGCTGAAGCAGACAGAGAAGACAGTTCTCAGCTGTCAGCCCTCGCAGTGTGGCCTTGAAGTCGCTTGTTCTGGCTGTCTTGGGTCACCTGGAGAGACAAATCCATACACAGAGGTTCAGCTGGAACACTGGGTGGCCAGTAATTGCTCATCCAAGCCAAGTGAATTAGTGGCCCATGCACAGAACTGAAAGACCCCAAGCACCCCAACAGCCTGAAGATCCCACCACATCTTTTACCAGTGCTGAGGCTGTCCCTCCAGCTGCAACCCTGACTCCCTCCTGGGTTCCCAGTCTCCTGTACAGCTCCAAATGGGCACACAGTTTGTTCTCCAGAGAGAGCTGCTAAGGTCACATCCACGATCTCCCTTCCCAGATTTCAGTGGGAAATAAAAGGCCTTTCTGTGCCTTTGGCTTTGTTCTTGTCCACCCACACAGCTGTAGGTTTCTTCACCGCACAGGCTTTGCTGTACTCGAGTGGGTGAGCTGGCATATGGTTTATCTGCAAGAACAGGCACTGGCTGTGGTCCCCACAGGCCACCTGCTAAGCCACCCCAGGGAGACACAGAGCCAGGGCAGGGAGGGACAAACTCCACTGCTGGAGAGACACTCCTCCCAACAACCCAAACAGACCAAGACAAATCTAACGCCGCGGCGTTTCCCAGGCTACAGGGAAGGGAGAAAACGACAATTGCTTAATAGAAATCTCCGAGAGGCCTGCCAACACCATCACAAAGATGTTGTTTAAGTCTCCTCCCCAGGCTCCCAGTGCTTTAACTGCAGACCACTGGAGATCACACTTTGTGGGGGCTAGGTCCTCATGCATAGCAGGTCCTGAAAACCAGGACAGTATCAGCCTCCCCGCAATCAGGTCTGACCTTCCCGTGGCTGCAGGCATGACAAGCAAAAGCTGCTGTGCGGCAGTCCCTGCTCCCCAGCCTGACCATCCACACAGGCAGCCACCCTGCAGCACCACCACAGCACAGCCCAGCTGTGAGCAGAGCCACCGTGCTGGGGAGCAGAAGCACTGTGGACAGACAGGCTGCCAGTGCCCCAGAAGCATGGCCTTCACACCGTGGGGCAGGGAGGCATGGCCACACTAACCTACTGGGGCTCCAGCCCTTAAAACAGTCCCTCCAGAAAGTTTGTGCCTTTGTGACACCTGCACTGGCATCCCAGGAGAAGTCTCACCTGGAAACTGTACCAGCTAGGCACAAGGGCTGCCTTTTTGAAGAGCTTATAGGCCAAACAAGTCCCAGTAAATACAGTGTGTGTATATGTGAATATACATATATTGAAAACCTTCCACCAAGCCCCTGCTCTAGCACACTGTCTTTCAGAGAAGGCTCAAAAGGCACTGAGCCTGAGCAGTGACATGAATTGCTTTGGACATGGCTGAAGTATTGCCACCCACATACTGCAGCAGCACAGGAAGCAATGGCAATGTATCTGACAGGGATGGGTTGAAAACACTACCCAGGAAGAATGCAATTACCCCAAATGGACCAAGGCCAAGAAATCTGGATTACCACCTCAGCTCTTGCATAAAGGGCTTTGCATCTTTGTTCACTTCCAACAACAAGAATCTCAGGGTTGACATCAGCCCTGGCCCGGGACATGGATTCGTTACTAAAAAGCACTTCCAGCTGAATCACTAACTTCCCATTTTGCAGCACACAGGACTCCTTTGAAGGTTTCCCATCCAAGTATTGTTCTACCATCATGCTGCTTAGCTGGGGGGTTGTCCAGGCCACAGGCAAGTATGACTGCAAACCACTGGCCAGTCCTGAAAAAGCTCTCTGAAATGCAGAGCATGTGAGCCCAGCTGCTCTTTATTCAGGATTCACAACCAGCTGAAGATGCAGACGGAAACAGGGGGAAAACATGTTAATTGGCAGCTGGGCATTCACAGGCCAAGCAAAGGAGACTGTGAAAGAGAGGGGCAAAGCCAAAGCAAGGATCAACAGAGACACTTCCTTGTTAAAAAAAATAATATTTAAAGCAGGCCTCAAACTTTGTGAGACCAAGTTCTCTGGAGGTTATATTCACCTGGTTCACTTGCTCACAAGCAAAAGCAAAATGAAAAAACAAAGGAACTGAGCTGGTCAGAAAATAGGCTCCAGGGAGCAGAGGTGCTAGGCACTTCAGACAAAAAGAAGGATCAGAAACAGGGTAACATGGCAATACCATGACACAGAGACCCACACAGCTCCCTGGAAGAAGGGGGTTCCTGGGAATGATGCAACATGGAGAGACATCAGGCAAAAGCCTCCCACAGAAGAATCTCAAAAAGCAACCTGCAACAAACCATCTGCCAGCATACAAATGTCTCCTTTAAGGATTTCTCCCATGTTGTCCTTCCCACCTGTCCTATTTCAAACCCAACTCAGTAATTCATCCAGCTACCAAAGCCTCTGATAATTTGATTACAGTTCCATTGACAGCGTGCTGAGGACACCACTTTTCTAACCATATGGCTTCACTTTCTCCTTTCACGTCTGTGGTCCCATACCTACCAACAACAGGTTTTCTTGTTTTGCACCAGGAAACATCCTGGGCCCCAGGCATGGTGCATTTCCACACAGCACACGATTGTGCCAACCAGATCTAGCAGAGGACAAATATGGGCAGACCCAGAGCAGTAAAAGCATTTGAAGGACTTGGGAAGAGCCAAAAGCCTTTGACTCTGAAGACTCAGATCAATAACCATCCCCTTCAATCACCCTCAGACTCAGAGAGCAAAGTTTGGATATCTCTGGCCTCTGGTACTCAGCACAGTCATGTGCCAGGGCAAGCAGCCTGTAGCAGACAGCAAGGAGGAAGACCAGGGGCAAAGATGTGCTTCTCTGCCCTTAGAGATCCATTGAACATAGAGAGGGAACTTCCTCCTCCTGCTCTGCATGCTCAGAGAGAGAACAGAGCTGAGGGCAGAGAGGCTGAGAAAGCTCAGCACCACCAGCTGAGGGAAGGTGTAGGCGCTGTGGCGTTCATCAGATTTGGAGTAAGCCACCAGGAATGAAAAAGCAACCCTACCAGTAAAATTTAAATTATCTATAATTCCCTAAAGGCCACTTCTGGAGAGGGCAGACATGAAAAATAGAGCATGGAGAGCTGCTCTGCACAGATTGCTACAAAGGCAGGGAAGCAAGAGAGCTCCTCAGCAAGCTGCGCCTCTGAATAGCAGAGTTCCCAGAGTGCAGAGTGACCCCACCAGCCTTCCTTCTTTCAGTGGATAAGAAACCTCTCATATGGGGAACAGAAACAAAGCAGGCAAGTGGCAGAGCTGAAGCAGCCCCAGGACTGCTCCAGCTGCAGCTGGACCTTGGTCCACAAGCCCAGCTCGCCAAGGGCCACAGCAGGGCTCTTGCTGCCCCCGTATATCCTGAGCACCCCAGGCTCCACAGGAAGGGATGTGTCCAGGCCCCATCGGAGTCAGCAGGAATCCGGAGTTACAGTTAAACGTTATGGGAGCAGGGGCTGGAGGTCAGGAGAAGCCAAGTGCTGACTCTCTGGCAAGAAACACTGTGGCAGCGGCAGCCCCACTCGGAACCAACCCCATCGGAACCCGTCAGCCCTGCCAGCTCCCGCCAGTGCCCTGCCCCAGCGCAGGGACTGCATGCCGGGACATGCAGAGTCCCCACCAGGGCCCCGCCACTTACTCACGCCGAGACCCGCACCATGGGAATTGCTGCTGTGAAACAAGGCGGTGACCAGGATGACTTCATTCTCCCTGTCTTCGACCTAAAGCCCAGCCCTGCCAAAAGTAACTCTAGCACTATCGCATTGGCAGTTTTGTCCTGTGTCACCTGCCGGACCTTGTTCACCTCCTCGTGTTACCAGGCTTGCCAAGACACTGCTTCATGTCAGGGTTCAAGCCTGCTATACTCTCCACAACTTCTCACAACTTCCCCTCTTTGCTGATGCCAACAGACACGATTTAGGGAGAGGACAGGTCCGTAAGCAGATCTCTGCTTGCCTGATGTTTTTTGAAAAGGCAATGAGTGGAAATGACTTCTAAAATTTAAATTTAGAGCACAGCATTCCTCTACCATACACTTTCCACAGCAGTTGCAAATTCCACACTCCTTCTTTCAAAGAAAAACAATAAAAGGAGTGCGGAAACCCCGGAGGTAAGTGTCTGCCCCTCGTACTGACGGATCACATTCACGGGCGGGTTGTGAGCAAGGCCACCTCCCCAGCACCCACCACGCAGCCATTCCCTCTTCCCTAACAGGCCACCTTTCCAAACACGACACCCGGGCTGCCGAGCACACGCCGCCTGCGTGATTTCTCCATAAAACCCGCAAAACGCTTGAAAACCTCTGCTGCTGCTTTCGGGTGGGTGACTATCCCCGAAGGGCCCTTCCGTCCGCGGCTGGCTGTCACCAGAGGGCGGCGGATGCCGGGGTTCACATCCGCCCCGGCGCCCACTCCGCAGCCCCACGCCGGGAACTGGGAGGGACCCCCGGGGCAGGTGCCGCCCGAGCCGCGCCTCCCGCGCCCCCGGGGAGACCCGGCCCCGCCGCCGCGGGCCGTCCCGGGGGACAACCCACCACGTCCCAGCTGCGCTGGAGCTGAGACCCGCAGGAGGAAGAAGAGGAGGAGGAGGCGGCCCCACTGTGCGGGCAGAGCCGCGGACAGGCAGTCCCTGCCCATGTCACAGCGCAGA
>VZTR01017803.1:34309-50901 GCA_013400775.1 Chaetops frenatus | reverse complement strand
TACCCCCTACCATTTTCCCAGCAAACCCTTTAACTGTTTGCTTATACTTTGAGTTCCTTGACTCTTAGGAGCTACATCACCTTTTAGAGTGGTAATGAAGCCATTTCCTCATTGGTCAAGATTTCTCTTTCTAAATAAGATCAAAAAGTGCATTGTTTTTAATTTGGCTTCATAATTTGAAGATTACTGCCTGGCAATGTATACTTGTCAGGGTTTTCTGGTTTTGTTTTGGTTTGTTTGTTTGTTTGTTTGGGTTTTTTGTTTGTATGTTTTTGGGGTTTTGCTGTTGTTGTGTTTTGTTTTGTTGTTTGTTTGTTTGTTTACATTTTTTGTCTCTTATTAATCCAATTAGTTTGGGGATTTTTGAGTGGTTTAAAAATGTTACGTCAAGTTTTCATTTTTTTCCACTCCCAAAATTTCTCCTGGAACGATAAATTATGGTAATAAAGAGACAAAATCATTCTTAGAGTTTACATTCCCACAAAAATTTTAAAATTCTTGGAAATCTCATGAGGTGGTGCTGTCATTAAACTGTCAGTATTGAGTCTGGGTAAAGACAGTTGAGCAAGTTTGAATATAGACTGCTTAATAAATCTAAACTGGGAGATTTTTTAAGCATACACACACATAAATCTTCTGTATTTTGAACTATCGACTAGCACTTGTTATCACACAGTCTTAGTCCATGACCAACTTTCCTGCCTGCTGTGGTCAGAAATGTATGAATTAGATGCTGGGGTTTGGGTGATCTTCCCTTTTGTTTCTTTTCACCTTTGGAATTTTTTGCCCATCAGTTGCTAAGGGACCATAATGGCCGGGTACTTAAGGGGAACAAAAGAAGTGATTGAGCTGAGGAGAGAGGGGATTGTTCTGAGAGTTTTTCTCTCAGAGAGGTGGGGGATATCTTGAGGTCTGGGCGGGCAAAAGGTTTGGCTGGAGTAGGGGCTGGCACTCTTGCTCTGGGCCGCCAGGGAGAACGTTTTGTGAACTGCTGCTGGACCTCGCGGGAGAGCTGTTTCTTCTACTGTGGAAGGAGTCTCTGTCCAGAACCAAGACCTGTCACCATCTTTGTGGGTGCCCGGGATCCCTGAGTTTGCCTCTCCCTGCTCTGCTGGANACAAGCTTGAGGAGTGGATCTGTGGGAATCTCATCAGGTTTGACAGGACCAAGGTGAAGAACCGGAATTGAGGCATGCCTGGTATCAACACAGGCTGGACATGAACAGACCCAGAGCAGGATTTGGGGGTGCTGTGGGTGAGAGGCTGGACATGCCCCGGCCATGGCACTCCCAGCCCAGAGAGCCAAACGTGTCCTGGGCTGCATCCAGAGCCCCGTGGGCAGCAGGGCAGGGAGGGGATTCTGCCCCTCTGCTCTGCTCTGCTCTGCTGAGACCCACCTGGAGCTCTGCATCCAGAGATGGGGTCCCAGCACAGGAAGGACAGGGACATGTTGGAGAAGGTCCATAGAAAGCTACTAAGATGATCAAAGGGATAAAGAACCTCTCCCACGTGGAAATTCTGAGAAAATTGTGATCATTCAGCCTGGAAGAGAGAATATTTTCCAGTACCTGAAGGAAGCCTACAGGAAAGATCGAGTGGCATGTAGTGACAGAACAAGGGGAAATTACTTCAAATCAAAAAAAGGCAGATTTAGATTAGATATTAGGAAGAAATTCTTTACTATGAGGATGGGAAGGTGGCAACACAACTTGACCATGGAAGTTGTGGATGCCCCATCCCTGAAAGTGTTCAAGGCCAGCAGGGAGAAGCTCTGAGAAACCTGCTCTAGTGCAAGGTATATCCCTTCCAACCTAGGCCATTTTATATTTCTATGATACCACCTACTATTTTCCCAGCAAACCCTGTAACTGTTTGCTTATACTTTGAGTTCCTTGACTCTTAGGAGCTACATCACCTTTTAGAGTGGTAATGAAGCCATTTCCTCATTGGTCAAGATTTCTCTTTCTAAATAAGATCAAAAAGTGCATTGTTTTTAATTTGGCTTCATAATTTGAAGATTACTGCCTGGCAATGTATACTTGTCAGGGTTTTCTGGTTTTGTTTTGGTTTGTTTGTTTGTTTGTTTGGGTTTTTTGTTTGTATGTTTTTGGGGTTTTGCTGTTGTTGTGTTTTGTTTTGTTGTTTGTTTGTTTGTTTACATTTTTTGTCTCTTATTAATCCAATTAGTTTGGGGATTTTTGAGTGGTTTAAAAATGTTACGTCAAGTTTTCATTTTTTTCCACTCCCAAAATTTCTCCTGGAACGATAAATTATGGTAATAAAGAGACAAAATCATTCTTAGAGTTTACATTCCCACAAAAATTTTAAAATTCTTGGAAATCTCATGAGGTGGTGCTGTCATTAAACTGTCAGTATTGAGTCTGGGTAAAGACAGTTGAGCAAGTTTGAATATAGACTGCTTAATAAATCTAAACTGGGAGATTTTTTAAGCATACACACACATAAATCTTCTGTATTTTGAACTATCGACTAGCACTTGTTATCACACAGTCTTAGTCCATGACCAACTTTCCTGCCTGCTGTGGTCAGAAATGTATGAATTAGATGCTGGGGTTTGGGTGATCTTCCCTTTTGTTTCTTTTCACCTTTGGAATTTTTTGCCCATCAGTTGCTAAGGGACCATAATGGCCGGGTACTTAAGGGGAACAAAAGAAGTGATTGAGCTGAGGAGAGAGGGGATTGTTCTGAGAGTTTTTCTCTCAGAGAGGTGGGGGATATCTTGAGGTCNACCAGGACACCGAGATCCACTGCTCAAGGGGGTTTGTGAAAGTAAAACTTCTTTTTCCATTCCTCCCCGTCCCGGCTGTGTGTGTGTGGGGGGGGATCCACCACACCATCGCCACGTGCTGCCCGAGCTCTCACCCCCAGCGCCTCCTGCTGGCTGTGACTGTCACTGCATCAGAAGTGCCTGCGAGCCAGCAGGCTCTCACTGGGTTCCTGCTTCTGTTTGTTGTTAGTGCCATTGTAGCTGTTGTTTGTTTGTTTTATTATAAATACTAGTAAAGAACTGTTATTCCATTCCCCATATCTTTGCCTGTGAGCCCCTTAATTTCAGAACTACGATAATTCAGAGGGAAAGGGTTTACATTTTCCATTCCAAGGGAGGCCCCCTGCCTTCCTTAGCAGACACCTGCCCTTCAAACCAGGACAACAGTGTACACAATGAATGTGCTACACTAAATATTAGTTAAAGAACTTCTGTTCCAAAGACATTCAGCTGTTGTGTGGGTCATCACAAAAGGCTTTTGGCTATAGTGCCAGGTTAGAAGTCCCTCTGAGATAGCCCCATTTATTCTAGCAAAATTCAGCATTCAAGGACTGTTTAACAAGCCCCACACCATGGAAGAAATAGCACTTCTTAACGATATATTGGTGAAAATGTGTTGCTTCCCATATTTGAAAAAGGCCTAAACCTAGCTCCATCTTCATCTGCTCCAGGATTCCTTTACACAATGGAACTTTCTAGTCACCTTGTCATGTCCCAAGGTCCTGTTACATTACTGGGTTTTATTTCTGTGTTACAACAGAGAGGACAAGAAAGGCAGGAGGAGGCAAATTAACTGAAAAATGAATCACAGTCTACTTCAGAGCCTGGTAAACTGTGGCATAATTTGAGGGCTATAAAAATTTTTCCTTTTAATTTAGGGTAATGGTATAGGACCCACATAATGATGTTTAATTGTTTAGATCTATCTTGTTCAGATAATTAACTACCTATTTCTACCCCTAAAAACCTAACAAAGAGGCAGAGAGAAGCCTCTGGAACATTGTCCAGATCTGGATTGGAGTCTTGAGTCCCAGCATCATCTCTGAAGAAAACCAAAGAGAATCCCACTCCTCATATGGGCACACCATCAAAGGCAGATGGATTTGACCAGCTGCTCCACAGTGCCTGCATGCCCCTCTCTGAAGGAGATTGCCCAGCTCCTGCCTGTGCTGCCTGGTGCTCAGGGACCCTGACAACGCTGGGGGTAGAATGATTTGGTGTTTCTGCAACACCGTTCTGCAATTCCCCTGCCGTTCTGCCTTCCCCCAATGTTTTCTACAGTGTTTTGTTGAGGTTTGTTTAAAGTGTTATTGCATGCAATGCTGAGAATGGATTATTCCTTGTTATGAATTTATACAGCGCCCTAAGGGTCCCTTGATTTGTACTGTAGAGTTTCTCATGAATAGATCTCTGTTGGGACCTGAGAGCTATGAAGTGAGGCTGAGCAGTTCGCTCTCTTCTAGATGAACTGTGAGCAGGGGACTCAGTGATATACAGAGAGAAAGGCTTACTGCTGAGGGGAAGACTTGAAGGAGACTCTTCTTAAGAGACCAGCCAAGAAAGTGCTCAAAAAATAAAATGTGCATTTCTAGCCTTTTCCTTTGAGCAAATAACACCCCCCAAAACAAACCCCCACCATAATTCTCTGCAAACTAGCCTACAAAGTTAAGGAAGCAGAGACCTCCTGCAGCAAACTCAAATGGCATTCAGCCATTCCCATTCCATATATACACACTCACCAGCATACAACCAAGGATTATGGCTCAGTGGGTGTTGTCAGAGACCAGAGGGAGCCTGTGAATGGGAAGATGATGCACCAGTTGATGGCAGAGGCTTGGACCTGCTCTCTCTACATATGACAATCCAAAAAGGAACAAACCCACTTACTGCAAGCTAGCAAGCCCTGAAAAGTAAAGCTCATCTGTTTGGACTCCTCCACACAAAGTTTAGATAATGCAGTTTCTGAATATAGACTACTGGAAGTTTATTCTCCAAAGACATGACCTGAGTGCATGAAACCAGTGTTGCACTGGGAGTCAGGGAAGTGAATTCTCCCTGAGACTGCTCTGTGTGTAACACTATGTCCTTATTTACTCTCTGTCTCCACTGTCTAAGAGGTCTCTAAACTCTTGAGGACATGGGCTGTGTCTGCCCCACAGCTGAGCACTGTTGCTTTCTTTGGATATTGATTTTTCAGTAGGCATAGCTTGCTAACATCTCACAGAGAAATGGAGATGCAGAAGGTTAAAACTGGTATATAATTCCTACAAAAATGACTGCTCTGTGAGACTAAAGTCAGGCTTTCTCCAGCAGCTACTAAGTAGCACAGGAAAGGCAGTGGCACCTCTCAGCAAAGTCATCCTAGTGATAGTTTTTGATACTTTAGAAAAGATGGAACTTAGAGTGGCATCTTGTAATAGCCACCCCTGAGTGTAAAAAGCTTTGCTAATAAAAGGACCAACCTACAAAGGACAAAAAAATAAACACAATGGAATTTAGGTTTTGTGGTTGTTTGTTTGTTTTAAAATTTTTGTTTGTTTATATAATCTTTAATTATGTAAAGGTTTCTGCCGGAATTTGGAGTGGTATCATATGTCATCATACTGGTAGTCAGCACAGCGGTCAAAGACCAACTTCCCTCCTTCACCAGGGAGAGAGTTCAAGTCTGAGTTCAAGTCTGATAATTCAGATGCTACCAGCCTTTGCACATACTAATCCTACTACATGGAAAATATAAGTTCTCTATAAATCCTCTCATCCTCCCCTCGAAATGATGGCAAAAGGATAACACAAGGTTTGTTTCTGAAATGGCTTTTGATGAATGCTAGGGAGCTCAGTCAAGAAAAAAACCCCAAATCTTGGTGATACATTAGAGTGAGAGTGTCAGGCCAATGTGTTGAATATATTCTGGCACAAATATTATCCTCACTAATGATGCTTCCATGAAAACATAAAGATCAAGGAAAGAAAAAGGAATAACAACATCTTTCATTGTGTTTCTGTGTGTCTGATAAAGTCATTAGGGAAAACAAGAAAATGGCTTTTTGATGCTGATGTTGCATAAACATGTTTTCTGAAGGAAAATGTTTTCACATTATCTTAAGAGGTGAAAAAGAAGAGAGATTAAACTGCCAGACCTCTTACACTGAGGGGTGATTTCCCTTAGCACCATTGACAGAGGTGAGAATGGCCTGGATAAATGACAGTAGGGGTGGGTAAAGGGCTACCATCCTCTTCTCTGTCTGGAGGATGTACAGAACGGGAGTGGAATGGTGCCTGAAGGCCAGAGAAAAGCAGAACTTGTAAAGGGAGCTACAGAGAAACTAGACAGATGAGCTGGAGTGACTACCTGGACTAGAAAGATTGAACAAGAACATCATTGTGAGGCTGGTACCTCAGAGACCTTGCTACACTTCCAGAGACTCACACAAAGATAGTCCTCTGCTGGGAGAGGATGGGTTCTAGCCCAGGCTTTCTGTTTTATACACAAACTCAAGTCAGGCATGGATTGGGGCCAAAATCTGCAGTTCTCCTGCTGGGGAACATCCAAGAATGTTTTGTTCTCTCAAACCAGGCTCTTAGAAGACACACTGGGTGAACAAAAAATATGCAGTCAGGACTAAATGTCCTGCAGTCCATCCTTTCTGTGCATGTCCTGAGTTCAGACCTTTTGAGTGAGTTTAGAGTTACTGAGACAAACTGGAAGTGGGAAGGCCAGCTGTTTCAGTGGTCAGAGTGCTAGAGGACACTATTGAGACAACAGTTCTACATGAGACCACAATTCAGACCTATACAGACTTCTTCTTTCTTCATATATCTGATTTTTTGTTGTTCTGTGATAGAGACCAATATTGAGGCTTCTAGAATGTGGAATAACTTTGCTGAATCATTGTTTTGTTCAGTTTTTCTGTGTGGTGAATATTGTTTGATGAATGTACAACAAACAGGACATCTTGGAACAACTCCATGTAATGGAGTCATCCTCAAGCTGTGATTCCAAAGCTTGCAGGTTTAATGTATTTTGGACAGAACTGCTGAGTCCTATAATAGCATATCTCTTACAGACATAAATTAGATTACACCACATCATGAAACATATGTACCATTTCTTCTTCTTCTTTTGTTTACTTCACTTAGACATGCCTTGGAGAATCTTTGGACCTCACTAGGAATGATGAAATGATGACATTTCACACTGAAAAGGCTAAGAGATTTAAAAGGTTTGCTATTTATTAAAATTTACTACCAAATCTAGATTTTCAATAGGAGTGAAAAATCACACAAACATACAAATAAAAAATGGATGAAAACTGGTCTTCTTATTTCAGCCATTTGGTCTAATTTTGCTACACTGAGTAACCCCAAGGACAAGAAAAAACTCTGGATATCAAAGTATTGGCTGGCCAATTAAACTCAACCAGACACTTTTTGTTTGCCTGTAAGAATGAGATGTGGATGGGGTGAGCTTAAAGGAACTCTTTTAGGTGATCCTAAAAGAGTTGATCTCATTAACTTTTCCATGGGGGACAGAAGTTTTCTGTGTTATGTTATCTGATGCCCACAGTCCAGGCCAGAAGTAATCTCTTTTGCACCTGCAGCTAGCAGGCTCTTTAGATCTTTGAAAGCACAAATTAGCTCTGTCACATTACGGGGGCTTTAGGAACAACTTTTCTTTAAAGGCATTTTACTCTTCACTATTTTCTTCTTCTTCTTTTTTATTATTATTATTTTTTCCCCCACCGAATCAAGCCGTAGCTTCCTTTTCTTCCTTTTTTTATTACTTTCTTTTTTTCTTTCTTTTTTTCCTTCATCTTTAACCCCTTTCCTTTGCCTGTTTCTTTTTTTTTTTTCTTTTTCTTCAACCTCATTTCGGAGGTCTGACAGCTCAGATCTGTAATGGGTCTTCCTGCTGGACAGCTTTATAATTGGGACTGCAGAGTTCTGAAAGCATGCCAGATGTGTCGTCATCAAACAGCAAAGTCCTCATTAGAGCCTGAGTTGTAAGTGCATGTGTATGTTTCCAGAAGAACTTTTCCATTAATGGCTAGTAGGTGTCCAGGAGCAAAGATCATTGTCTCTTTTGTAGCTGGCCTTTATATAAAGGATTTTACCTAGTGAAGTGAAATATTTTCTTTTGTCCCACTGTGTTTTCCATTGTAATGGGGACTTGTCTCTACCATTTGGTTGCTGAAGTGGTGCTTGAGATGACAAGAAACCACTCTCCAGATGCTAATTGCCCTCGGATTGCATTATTTATGCAGGAGAAGCAAAAATGAGATGTTCCAGTATTATTTTCTTTTTCCCTCATAATATTTCTTCAGTTCTTCAACATGATAGCTTTCTCTTTATACTGCACATGCCTGGCCTGCAACATTTATCCAGAAAAGATGAATGTTGTTTATTTTGAAAAAGGGAGGCAGGGGTGTACAAGGGTGCCTAATTTGACACCTCAATCCACATTCTGCATCAGAGCAATTTTACTTTTGTAAATGATTTAGAATCTCCAAATTTTAGCACGTTAGTGGGAGGAAAAGTGCAAGTATATTAGACTGTCCTTTGGAGCTGTTTTGAGAATAAAATGCATATGAGGTAAAGTTCCTTGAATTGAAAAATATTTTTAGGCACAAAGTAATTAAATCTTTCTGTAGAAGAACTATAGTAGATAAGTGTCTAGAGAGAACTCAAATGAACTGATTAGCTATTTTTTGGTGGGGTTCCTTTTTTTTTTTCTTTTAATATAATACAGAGATTTTAAAATAAAACTGGCAGAATGTCCTCTACCAACCTTTCTTTCTTTCTTGCAGAAAATGCTTGTCAAAACTGCATGCTTGTGTGAAAATCTATCAATTCTAATAAAATTTCATTATGAAGAAATCTGAGAAGATTGTTCTGATGAGCTTGTAATGGAACAGAATGTTCAGATATTTCCATTTCAGTACAGCCTTTTCTGTATATCATTTTAAAGCTGTTCATAGTGTATAAAATCAAACATGAGCATTACAATGAATCATTTCACTTTCTTTGAAAAAGCAGGTTTCAAATAAAAATCATTATTATTTTATTTGAGGCTCACATTCCCAAGTAAATTTCACGTTTCTCTTATTATTATCCAGCTAAAAAGAGTGAAAATTATGGGAATAATGTAATTTTCTGTGAAACAGAAAATACATTTGCAGCCAGGTTCTACTTTTAAAAGTAAATTGGTCAAACCATGAGTGAGCAATTTTGTAGATACATGAAGTGGGGTTTATGTCATCTACTCTTAGACATGAATAGTTCTAAGAAAGTATCTAGAGTATCCCTGGGATCCATGGAGAAAAATAGGGTTTACCACAGGATTTTTCTCATGTGTCTTAAAATGGTATGAAGTACTCATGGCAGATATAGTTATATATTCTGTTTATTCTGCAAAGAAATGCAAAGAAAATAATATAGTAAGAATAATTGTGTCTTTGTTTTAAGAGGAACACAGGACAGGAAAGGTTCTGTGTCTCTTATTTTGATGTTTTTCTTGTTATAATTTGTCTCAGAGCTCAAGAATGTTTATGTTATTTGCATTCTTTAGCACCTAGTCCTGCTGTTCTGGACCAGACCCCACACCCTGCTTGGTGCAATGTAACAGAAGTTTGACTGCTGTTACCCTGTCACTAAAAGTGTGCAATGCCAGGTGACAATTGTGTGAATTCTCAGGTCAGTTTCAGAAACCTCAGCTAGATTTAGTTTTACCTTTTAGTACATGTTAAACGAAACTGAAAATGTCAGTGCTATCCTCAGCCAACAGAGCAGAGGGAACTAAGACAGAGGGCAGTGTCTTAGTGTACAACAAGATGTGTGTCATTCACTCCTCCCACAGGATTCTGACCCTGATCCTCATGGCAAGGAAGCAGAAAAGCTCTGTAAAGATTCTGGACTCACATAATAGCAAGTAGGACCAGAAACTAGTTTATGTTTGTTAATAAAAGCATATGTGTGATTCACAAAAGTGAAAGGTATGGTCCATTGCTCTTTTTGTCCTTGTCCATACTCTTTTTTCCACTCTATTCTGTCCTTTCTGTCTCCCCTTTCTTTTCTTCAACCCAGTTGTGATTTACCTCATTATAATTATATGTTGTCTCCTGACTACTAATAATTTCAATATGCTATCTATCCATACAACAGTAATTATTAACTATAAAATCTCTCTCAAAACAAGGACAGACTGTCTTTTTTTTTTTTAAGTTGTTTTTTGAAGGCATTCTTGGTAATGATGTCTTTGCCTCATCCCCCAAGGAAGCTAACAAAAAAAAAGAAAAGAAAAAAACAAATGCCGACACAAAGGAAGAATGAGAATACACAGAGGAAATTCAATACTGTGTATTAACTCACAAAGAGAAACAGTGAGTAAAGTGCTGGGCTTATCATTGACTGAAATGAAAAAGATTACCCAACAAATCTATCCCTTCTGTTGATGCAGAGTTTTTTGTTGACTTGCACCAGGAATTAATCTGGACCAACAAAATTGCTTGTACGAAAGAAGCACTAAAAAGAAAGCCAGCAAACCACTTCAGAATGAGATTATTTCTTTATTTTATACATACATGAATGCAAGGATTAAAGAATTTACATTATATTTACTCTTGACATATTTTATAAAGAATAGCACTTTTATCTTTCCATTCTGTTTAGAAATTCAGATTTTGATTATGGGACAGGCGTCCAAAAAGCACTACAGGCTTCATTTTTTTAGAAAGGCAAGTTCTCTTAGTAATTACAAAACACTTTGCAATTTTGGCCCACAGTGCCATAATGGGTTGATCCATAGATCTTTTGCTAGTAATTTCAAAATATGAGAGATTTCCTAACAGGAATTGTTGAGACATGAATCTCAACCCATTTGAAAACAGTGGCAAATGTCCCAGTCATTTCAAATATTTTGCCCTAAGCATCTTAGACTCTTACACCAGCAGGACTCTATGACAATATTTTGAAATATTCTAATCCATCAAGCTAAGTAGGTTCTCTAATACTGACAACTGGTGGATGCCCGGGTAAGATAAACATATAGTGGCATTTTGTCAGAATACTCTTTAAGTCTCCAATGCTAACTACAATTTGCAGTGCAGAGATTTCTAAGATAAGGGATGGCCTTTTTATGTTTGCCATGATGACTTTTTCTTTCATGAAGGGCTTTTTATGAACTTATATAGATATTTAATCTTCAAATGTTCCTGCAGCAAGGAGTTCAACAACTCATCAGGCTTTTAGTTTTTACAATCAGAACACTCTTGATTTGTTAGAGTTGTGTTTGCTTTTTAATGATTGAATTTGATGTCCTCTATTTTCTGTGTTGAAAAAAAGGTCATCAAATGTAATCTGTAGAGCATAAAGTCTGAAAATCTTCTTATTGACCTCCATGTGCTTTGTATCAGGCTCATAATAATTTCTGATAGAATATCCCAGAAGAGGTCCAGCACTAATACACAACAGAAAGCTCAATACTTCTCATTCATTGTTTCCACAACTGACTCTTCAACTAAAGACTGACTACAAGATGGTGGAGTCCAGGACCACAAGAAGAAGTAAAAAAAAATAAAAATCTAACATCAAGATCACAAGCCTGGACTTTGAGTCAGCAAACTTTGATCTGTCTGTGGATCTGCTTGAGGGAATCCCATGGAATACAACCCTGAAGTGAAAATAGATCCCGTTCAGCTGGTCGATTTTGCGAACTAAAATAGTTCCTCTCAACTAACAGGAAACCAAGAAAAGACATCAAAAAACCTGCATAGGTCAACAGTAACCCAACAAAACTCAATATATGAAAATAAGCGTAGAAAAAGTTAGTGCACAATCTGGTGACCTGGGAGTAATGCAGAGACTGAGCTCATACTGATGATCTTAGGAAAGGTCACTCAGTGGCGTTGATTCTGGCAAGAGACATGAAGCCCAAAAAGAACAAAAGAACGATTTACGGAAAGTTTAAATCTTCTTCTGAATGGGGTAGAGAATTAGCAATGTGGTGAAGGCTGAAGTATTCAACACATTACTTGGTTTGGTTTTTAGTGGTGAGATTTAACATCAGGAATTCCAAGGCTCTTGAGGTAACCTCAGAAGTAGTGGATAAGTTTGAGCAAGGAAGATTTACTCTTGGAGGAGGAGAGTCATCTGAAAGGACATTTTAATAAACTGAACATACACAAGGACTTGGGACCTGATGGGATGAACCCGTAAATGTTGAGGTCTTGGTCAAGAACATTGTGAGGTCCCTTTTAAATAATCCTTGAAATGTCATGGCTTTGGGGGAGGTTCATAAGGAAATAAACATTACCCTTGCAGGTAAGAGAGGCAGCCAGGAGGATCTGAGGAACTGTAGGATGCTCAATGTTATGTCAATCCTTGGAGAGACGATGGAGAAAATACTCAGGGAACCAAACACACAAGGGACAAGGAGGTGATTTGGACTAGTCAGTACAGGCCTTCAAGAGGGGATATCATGTCTGACAAACCTGATAACCACCTAAGATGAAAAGAATAGTTTGGTGAAAAAGAGAAGAGCTGTGAATCTTCATTTTTCTTGATTATGTCAAAACTTATGACAAAACTCTTCCACTGACAAACTGATTAAATATGGGCCAGTTAAATAGTGATGTAGTCTGAAATCTGCTTAACTTTTGCTCTTAAAGAGTTGGTTATCAGCAAAAGCCATGGAGGCCACTTGCTAGTGGTATATCCCAAGGGTTTTTAATGAAGGCCAATACTATGTAAAATCTGTATTAACAAACTGAATGATGGGAAAATGAACCCTCAGCATGTTTGCGTTTTAAGCAGTGGGCACAAATGGATATATGGGAAATTCCATCTAAACATAAAGAAAACTTCTTAACTGTGAGTGTGATCAAATTTTGCAATAAATTGTTTAAAGAAGTTGCAAAGTCTTTATCCATACATATACTTGAAATCTCTCTGGACTTAATCTGATCCTGATTTGATTAGGGAGCTGGACTGGGCAATTTCTAGAGATCCCTGTCAATCTCAACTATTTTGTGATTGAGTTAAATTTCCAACTGAGTAAGGGTTTGTGTTACCATTTTTTTCCTACCTATCTCTGACATAGGTTAAGGGGCTGGCCAGGGGATAAACAGACCACATAATATGCTCTGGAGTGTTATTAATCCCCAGTTCATAAATGTTAATGACTTTCTTGCTCATGGCTAATCCAGACAGAGAAAAGTGGTTTTGAGATTAGAAGATAAATCCTTACCTTCATGGCAGGCCCAAAGGACTCTGAAGCATTTGGGAAAATGACATGTTAGTATCAACACCAATTCTGCATCAGGATGCACCAGCACAAATTTATGTTCCTGAGAGGCATCCCATTTATCACGTGTGTGCTGCAAGATCCCACTTTGCATAGGCTTTTCCACAAAAGTTCAAGCCATGTTAAGGCTGAGAATACAAAGAGCAAAAATATCAAGAGAGACTCTGTAAGGTGAAATGACAGATACCTCCTGTACCTGTTCTCTCACCACTCATTTCATTCCCTTTCACTTGTTACTTTGTCAGTGTGGACTGTGTTCTTGCAGTCCCTCAGACAGCCCTTCACACAGATAGCTTGAAAGAAACCCAGGTTTTATAGTCTTCCCTGAGCAACCTGAGGAGCACAACTTCAGGAAAACAGATGTGTTTCTACTCTTATCTGAACAGTTGAGAGAAGGCGAGAGATATCAGCCTGATGCATATGTGATCTGAAATTATTTATATGTATGTACATATTTCTTTGCATGCATATCTATAAATACATGCAGATACATGTAGATATGCACATGTATACACGTAGGGAAAGCACAGATATACCAGGTAAATATTTCAAAGTGCTATAATAAATGCCTATTCAGACTACTTTTACATGGATTTTTGTGTTTTTGAGTATTAAGAATAGGGTTTTTCAATATTTTCATATTTCACCATGTCCTATCTCTATCAAAGAAGTGAAAGTAATGCTGGGAGAAAGGAAAAAATATAAGCAATTACCACAGCAAAGTAAAGCCACACTAAACTTCTTAAATGTCCAAGCCCAAGAATTGGTATCACAGGATGTTGCCACACAGCAACTTAAGGGAAAGATATTGTCATGTTAAGAATAAGGGTTATATTCTTGTGAAAATGGCCATGACTTCAACATATTTATCAATACAACCCTCAGAAGATGTTCAGTGTTCTTTCTGATTTTTGCCTGCTAGCTAATGCAAATATTTCCTTAAAGTATTTCTTTTTAAAAATATTTATACATGACCCTCATGAAAATCAGGGCTGGTGATGAGTAAGAATCATGAAAAGATCACAGAATAATAGAATCCGGTTGTAAGTGATCTTAGAGATCCAGTTCCAAACCCCTACCAAGAACAGGGACATCTTCCACTAGACCAGGCTGCTCAGAGTTCCATCCAGGGTGGGCTGGAATACTTCCAGTGATGGGATATGCACAGCCTCTCTGGAATCTGGAAGTGTTCCCTATTTAACCAAACAGACAGCATCTATCTGGAACAGAAATTGAGGCTGCTTTCTGCAAAATGTCATGAGTAGGTCAGTTTTAGATTTCCAGATAGCCTTATCAATGAGTGTGTCCAATAATCTAAGCACACACTGCCTATCAGGAGATGTTAATTCCCTAAGTCTTTTGTCTTTGTTGCTCTAAGTAGGAAAAAAAATTGTCAAATAAAAAATGAAAGGTAGGTCAAAAATATAAATTTTAAAAAAATGTTGCTCACCATAGATATCTACTTAATTTTTAAATTTTAGAGTGTGATTTGCACTACACAACAATAACAGTCAAAATTACCATTATTTTGTATTTTGCAATATTCAATTAGCAACGGAAAATCTTGAAAAATTAATATCTGGAGTGGCTCCAACATTCCCAGTACTTGCAGTTCTGAAGAACTGAAGTTCACCTGGTACAGCCAACACTAACAGTATGTTAACAAAATATCCCAATCATGAGTATTCAGGTTTGTCTGGAACAGAAATTATATATAAAGAAAATCTGTAAAGGTCTCAAGTAAAATTATGCTTCTTTCAGGGCTCAGAACAATAAAAACAAAATTTTAAAAAAATCATTTTTCAAGTATAGTAGGGTGAAAAAGATTTGAAGAGTGGAATAGTTCCATTACTAAGTAGTAATAAAAAAATTATAATAAGGATGAAGAAAAGGATATATTTTATATGAAAAGTTAACTTGCATATTTGAAGGAGGCAATATGACATACTTGTGGCAGATGAGGTCAATTAAGCACTTTTCAGTCCAGCAGCAACCAATAAAGATAGAGAAATATTATTTCTAGGCATGGACATTTACAGATCATAGGGCAGAAACCCTCATATCAGGAATGTGAGTGTGTGCCCTAAGTGCCCATCTTCCTGCTAATGTGAATTTTTATTATTTTTTAGAAAAGGAAAAAAAATAATAACATAAAAACCACCGTAACATTCTAAAAAGACAGCACTATTGTTCCATTATATATATATTAAAAAAAAAAAAAATTAGATATCTGTTCTGGGTAAGACAATGNATTATTATCAATAATTATTAATAAAATCAGCAACAACAAAAACAATAATCATAATAATAGTAATAATAATAATACCAATAATAATGCTTTATTGAAAGTAGGTTCCATAAAGCAAACCTGGTTTAATATTTGGAGGTGCTTACAGGTTTCTTGATAAGATTAATTCTGTGACTATAATATACATTAAACTATTCCTTATTTCAGCACACCATTTTTAATGAAAAATATGTACTTCAGAGTGTTAACAACACACACACAAAGTTCTCTGTTCTATCTTGTCAGCTGATTAACTGACAGCTGTGAAAAAAAATTGTTATCAATAAAGAATCACCAGTGAATATGAGAAGGTTAGGAAATGTGCTCATCAACATTTTAAACAGGGAACTGGAAGGAAATATAAAGTCATTACTCTTGGCATGTGCAAATGACACAATATTTTTCCCTCCTTTAGCTGATTGAGGGATAAATATTAACAATATCCAAGCAGCCATACAAAGGCATGTGGGCTGCTTGGTAAACCAGTCTCTGCCATCCATGATATTTAGCTTTGCTGTGTTTGGTTCTTTAAATGCTATCATATATTTGGGAACAACAGATGCACCCCAGCCCCAGGATGCTGGAAACCAAACACTTTGAAAAGGTTAAGTGGAAACGATGATTTTAAGAGAGGCACTGACAGAAGAGAAGCTTGTGTGATGCTAGGCTGCATAAAAAGAGAAGAAGTAGGAAAGAGAGGAGAAAATATTCCATTTCAGCATTCAGCATTCATAGGACTGAGCCTAGAATACAATTGTGGCATCTGCATGAATAAAAATAAAGAGTTTATTAAAAAAAATGAGCTGGGTACAGAAAAGAGCCATGGAAGTGATTTCAGGTCCAGAGAAACTGCTTCACAGAGAGAGACTTAAAGAGCTCAATCTGTTCAGCCTATTAAAATGAAGACTGAGAGGTGACTGCAGTACAGCGTATCAGTACCTTCACAGGGGAAGAACGCAGGGTATTAATGGGCTCTTTAATCTAGTGGGGAAAGGCACATCAAGAACTAATGGCTGGGAGCTGAAGCCAGACAAATTCAAATTAGAAATTAGGCACAACGGAGGAGATGATTAACCAAAGTCACAAACTACTGAGGGAAACAGTGTTTTCTCCATTGCTTCATATCTTCAAAATCAGAAGAGAAAGTTTTGGGTTGTGTCTTTTGGCGGGTTTTGGATTTTTTTTTTGGTGGGTTTTTTTTTTTTTTTTTTTTTTTGTGGG
>VZTR01017803.1:964-27908 GCA_013400775.1 Chaetops frenatus | reverse complement strand
AAAAATAAAAAAAATTCTTTACCAGGTGATTTGGAATGAGACCCTAGAGCTTCTGTATTCACATTTAAAAAAATAAATAAATAAAGATGGTACTTTTTTACCACAGTCTTGCAAAATTTATGCATTTAGAATGCTTAATACTATATAGAGTTATTTCTAATTTACAGCAGTATGACTCTCCTAAATACAGTGCTTTTATTGTGATTTACACCACTGTTGCTGAGTTCTGAATCACAACCATGTCCGTATTTATGGTTTTCACAATCCCTTTGGTTGTATGTAATTTTTACAGTAGAATAAAAATAGCAGACCCCTACTTAAAGGACCTTATCATCATAGATCCTTAATTACAGCTATGTTAAAGTAACCCCTGTAGTGGCCCAGGAGCCAAAGCAACAATAAATAAAAGGGATTGTAAAGTGAGTAGCTTCTTCCAAAGGGAAATGTCAGCCTGCAAAAGGAAATGTCACCAGTGCAATAACATCTCCCACTGCAGCAGGGGTGGGAGCAGAGCAGAGAGAGGAGCTGGTGCTTGGTGGAGGGTGTACATGGTCAGAGGCTGGGGACACACAGGGCAAAGCAGGAGGAGCTGCCAGATGGGAAATCAGAGCTACCCATGGAGGAAGGGGACTCTCAGGCTGAGCCAAACTGCAGGCTATGGGCTGGAGCCCTGGAATGAGGCTGCTGCATCAGTTTGATAGCAATGCTGCACCTGAGTATTATTTATTTTAATTTGGACACTACACAGTCTTCCCTGGAAGCAGAAGAGCTTTTCTTCCATCAGATGTGCTCCTGTTCCTGTAACAGCTGACATGAGAGTATCAAAAGAGAGTGGGCATACCAGAAGTTCACCAGCCTCTGTCTTCTGGGTGAGGTGGTCACATATAATAGGATCAGAACATTGTGGCAGAATGCAGCTGTCCTACAAGAAGCCTTGTATACAAAATATGGAGGAAGGTGCCTCATTTTCCTACAGGCAGCAAGTCTATCTGCAGTATTTTCTTTCTTTCTAAATCCCTTCTTTCATCTCCAGTAAACTTTTAACTGTGGTTCCGATTTTGCTCTGGAACCAGTTTGGTTTTGCCCAGCCTCCCACCACATGGGCTGCACACACAACTCTTTAGTCCTGGGTTTGAAGAACCACACTCCAGGCCATACAGCTTCCCACTTTTTCCTCTCACGTATCCATCCCTTGGGATGTTGCATCTCTAACCCCTTGTTATTTCTGTTGCAGGAAGAGGTCTTCTTGCTTCATTTGTTGAATCTGAAACACCATGCCTAACACAGTGTCTGGCTTTAATGAACTCAGTGATTATCTCTCCTCTGAGAGCAGCTGTAAGAGCTCTTGGTGCTCTGGTAATACCAGTGAACAGAACACTCAGACCAAAAAGAAAAAGGCACTATGACGATTCCAAGCAGCAATTCAGCTTAGTACCTGTAAAAAGCACAAGGCAGGTGAAATTTAGTTAATCATCTATGACACGGACTGAAACATGCTCAGCCCACAACCCTAGGAAAGACAGTTCAGCTAGTATCAGGAAGTAAGATTTACACAGAATCTTTAGGCTGAAGATGGGAATTTGCATAGTGAAACATAAACTGTATTGCATTATACACTACATATAAATGAGAAATAACCTCTGGTCAACTGTACAAGGCATATGATTCCCTCTGCATATGGCTTTAGCTGTAAGCATGAAAGGTTTGCTGGGACTTTCTTTCCCTCTACTAACTGAACTTGTTCAAAGGTGCAATGAGAATCAGACCCCTTGCTTAGGGGGAAATCAAAGGGGAAATCAAACCCAGCAAATGCCTCTGGCCCTACCCCTCTAGTCTGCATCACATCTTGCAACTAAAAGATCCAACCTTACATCTCAGAAGAACTGACCTTTTGATGTTGCTCAGAGATGATATCTGCTGTCATTGTCCTTTAACCAATTTTAACTGCCAGACTCCTCACCTGGAAAAAACAGCTTCATTTCCCCAGCAGAGGTGAAACTTTTTTTTCTTCCTTCTCCTCCTCCTGCTGCCCCCAGCTCCTTTGCATCTTTTCAATTTATGAAATGCTTTGGGATCATTCTGAGAGAAAAGCTCCATGCAGTATAACCACATTAGCTTGTAAAGCAAACAGAAAAAAATGGCCTGTTGGTCATAAACAAGCTGTCTGCAAATTTGTCATATGCTATCTCTGCACTGGATCTTATTCAGGACTGCAAGATGTGGTGGTTTGTTTTATACTGATGGGCCCTGTTGCCAGGGATTCCATCCCAATATAGATGTTTGTAATACACATCGTGTGTCAGTCTCTTCAGTCAGTTGTCGGTAATAGAGTTTGAAAGGCATATAGTGACAGTATAAATGCATATGGTATATCTGAATATTCTGTTAGAAGGATGATGGGTCCTGGCTGCTTAGGATGCTACACGGACTCCTGTGCAACCTGCATTTTTACCAGCTCTGGCTTCCAAACTGAAAAAAAAGACAAGCCATGATGGGGTTTCTCTGAGCGGAGTGAACTCTGGAGGGCAATTCGTCTGACCCACCTTTGACTTTTATCTTAGAAAGAGATGAGCTTCTTTCTATCCATTCTTTCTATTCTTTCTATCTCTTTCCACTGAATATGAAGACAAGACCCACATGATGAGCTTAAAAACTGGAGCTCTATGCATTTTCTTAAAATTTGGCCTTGCCTACTCTCATCAGCCTCTATTTTCTGGGAGCAGCATCCTCTTGATAAGATGTGGTATCTGCCAGCCCTTTTAGCCTAGAGCACTAGTGTACTTTTTACATGAGCAGCTAAAAGTCCCAGGTTAAGCTCAGTGTTGGGGGACCTTTTCAGTAGACCACAAACAGGTGGTAGGGCATGACATCTGGCTTTCTGTGGCAGGTGGTTCTAGACACCTCCCTAAAGTCCTGCTCCACGCAGGCCATCTCTGTGTGGGTGCCTCCAAAATGCAAGGACACTTCAAGTGTTGTCAGACTTCTATTTTCAGGCAACTGACTCAAGCCACTATATATCTAAATTTAGGTGTTTGCATATGAGCTAGGTGTCTAAGCTTGGAGAGCTATTGGTTGAGCAGATATAGAAATTTGCTTCATCTCTTTCTAAACCACTAATTGTATTGACTAGACCTCTACTCTCTTTAATGGGTACCTGGCCATTTATCTTGCATGCGCACATCTAAAATTAGATGTCTTAATCCCTGAGCCTAATCACACTACTACTTTTAGATTCCTAATTAAGATAAATTAATTGAAAACTACAGGACCTTTGCACCATTTTCAAGCCTTCTTTGAGTTTTCATCTACCCTTAGCTGGAAAGGGTAGATGACCATCCTCCTTTCTCCTTTGATGAATTGCAGGAAACAACAACAACAACAACAACAACAACAACAACAACAACAACAACAACACCCAGAAACTGGGATTCTGAAGATAAAACCCAGCAGCTTCATGAACATGGAATTTGCTTCTTCGTTCTGAATAGACATGAAATATCAATCAAAACTGCAAAAGATGGGTTGCTCTGTCGTCATGCTAAGTGTGTCAGGAGAGGTTTGAGTTGGATTTTAGAAGACGGTTCTTCTCGCAGAGGGTGGTTGGGGCACTGGAACAGGCTCCCCAGGGCAGTGGTCACAGCACCAAACCTGACAGAGCTCAGGAAACCTTTGGACAATGCTGTCAGGCCCAGGAAAGGATTGTTGGGTCTATCTTGTGCAGGGCGAGGAGTCAGGTTCAGTGATTCTTACAGGTCCCTTCCAACTGAGGATGCTCCCAGATTCTGTGATACTATTAAGAGATAGTTACAGAAGTGGCTTATTTTCTCCACCTGGCTACCAGCACTGGCCAGACTTGGCTGAGGATTTGGGTAACCTTACTACTGGTGTTTCATGCCAAGACTTAAAAGTCTTGTTAACCTTGAACACAATGATCTGAATCAGATCTGTTCTGGCTGCTCTGGCATGAGGGCTGAGTAAAGTAACATTCAGCTCTATGTAGTTGCATGTGTAGATTTTACCTTGTTCAAAGTGTTTACTCAGGCTTTGGTATTTTGGTGTTTGTTTTTTTTTTCTTTTGGTTGTTTTTTGTGATTAATTTTTGCAGTTGTTGTTGGGGGATTTGTTTTTGTTTGTCGTTGGATGGTTTTATTTGTTTTTGTTTTTAAGAAAAATCAGGAGACAACTTTTTCTTGTTAAATAAAGGAGATACAAAGCTTCAGATTACCTGCTTCAGATAAGCTTGGTGAATTTGAAACATTCTAACCACAACATCAATACTAAATTTTTCAGAAAGCAGAACATGCACAAGGACAGGGTAGGACAGAAGTGTCAAAAAAAAATTCAAACATTGTACAAGAATTTAAAGTGCTCATTCTCACCTAATTAGAGGTTATTTGTGCTTCCCTACATAAAATGATTTTTGAAAACTGATTGTGTCAAGACCAAACACTGTTAATTTAAGTTCTTTTTTTTCTCAGAAATGGCATCATAGCATTCATATTATTTCATTTCTTTAAAGTTACACATATTTTCCATTTCAAGAGCTATGGAAGGTAGTGAGTACATTTGTTTCAATTTTACATGAAAGAAACTGAGACAGAGAAGGCAAAACCAGAAAGGTATTTAACCTCCTACTTCCTTTTGAAATCATCATAAAGCAATACCTTTGGAGATGTAGCTATAAACTTTAAAAGCAATATTCAGAGTACTCACTTTCACATCATAATGGCCAAAAATCAATTTCATTGATTCTATGCTGGCTGTTGAGCAGGGAGATCTTCTGATTCTCATGTCAGAGGCTCTGTGGGAACTGTTCAACTGTTCAAGAGTTACCGACAACCTGAAGATGTTCGAAGAACACACCTTAATTGTAAAAATGGCTCACTCCTTGCATTGGGAGCTAGCCCCTCATTCATGGAGTCATTTGGGTTGTAAAGGTCATCTTGTTCCAACCTCCACCAAGGGCAGAGGACACCTTCCACTAAACCAGGTTACTCAAGGCCCCAGTCCAGCCTGGCCTTGAACACCTCCAGGGTCTTCCACAACTTCTCTGGGAAACCAGAGGCCTCACCACCCTCACAATAAAGAATTTCTTGTTAATATCTAAACTAAACCTGCCCTCATCACACTGCCTATACAATAGGCTGGTACTACATGGAAAGAAATGTAAGGTCTCTTTCCAATACATCAGAAAATGTTATTGAGAGGGTGAGCCATTCGTAGCTCCAGTTCTTAAAAGCAGAATAATGATGAACCCTCTGGATTCCATTCCAAGTTATTCATTTAATGGCTACTGCCATACTCCTACAGAAAATTTAGGCACAAATCAGTTTGCAATGATCAGCTGAAGACCTTGTGTTGTTGGAATTTTTGGGAGTTGTTTTTATTTTTCCTTTTTATAAGCCAGTAAATTCTTTTCAAGTTATGCCTTGAATAACAGAGTAGTGGGGGGCATTTCACATTTAGAAACTTCTCTAGGAAGTCCATGTGTGTGATGGGCTTGACTGCACTCTAATGCCTCAGGTCAGGCAACTCTTGCTTGTCCTGTTCTTTCTAAGGTCAGGCATCATGGAAATCTGCAGTGAGATTTGTGAGGCTCTAAGCTTAGACAATCCCTTGAAAACAGCTTCCTGGAATTTAAGGTTTTAAGTTCATTCAAAGCCCCATTTGGACACTGAAATAAACACTCTGGACCACATCTCAAGTGCTTTGTTCAAGGTCATCTGAGAGGAGTTCAATGGATCTTGGAAATGAGCCCAGATCTCTGCTTAACTCTAGCCATAGATCCATCCATTTTCATTCCATAGCAGCATAATAGGGATTTGGAAAACTACTCTAAAACCTTGAGAACTGAATAGATATCAAAATCCTTCTGTATGTATTTGGAACCATCCCACAGATTTCAGTGGAGGAATATATTCCTTCTTATAACAAATTGAATTGCTAAATACATATCAAAATCTCTCATTACTTGTTAAAGTAACTACAGCTTTCTCATAAATATTGTAGAGATACATGCAGAGGGTTAAAAAGCGACAGCTCAGTGGTCTGGAATTAAATCTGTTGCAGGTATATAATTTAGTGTGACATTAATTGGGTAGTGGGGAAGCATAAATGAGGAACACAATGCGTATACATAGGAATTTTTCGTTAAAGAAAGAACACTGCAAATGCTAACCTCAGCAGCCCAAAATCAAAGAGAGCTGGAACAAAGGGGAGGAAAGAAAAAAAATTACCAAATAACAATTTTCCCCCAAAAAACAACATCCAAAGCAACATACAAAATAATATACAACCAAATAATCACATCTAGTTTCTTGGGGAAGAAGCTTAAATTAGCTACCATGGATTAAGATCTTGAACTGAAAGAGATCAGTTTATCTCAGAAAATGTAGATTTAGCTAATTCTAAGTCATTGTAGTTGAGCTCATCTTTGTAGCTGTCTATGTCCTAAGGCAAGCAGAGGGCAGCTTTGTGTGCATCACTTGTGACCGCCAAGCCCCACACAGCCACTCACTCACTCCCACACCATCAGGACTGGGGAAAGGACTGGAAGAGTAAAAGCTGGAAGACTCATGGGTTGAGATAAAGACAGTTTAATAGGGAAAGCAAAAAGCCACACACACAAACAAAGCAAAGGAAGAATTAATTCACTGCTACCCATGGTCAGTCAGGTGTTCAGCCATCTCCAGGAGAGCAGAGCCCCACTGTGCTCAACAGCGTCTTGGGAAGACAGACACCAAACCATCCCCTCTCCTCCTCCTTCTTCCCCCCACTTTAGACACTGATCATGATGTCACAAGGTCTGGAATGCCCCTTTGGTCACTTGGGGTCACCTGTCCTTGCAGTCCCTCCTCCCAGCCTCCTGTGCACCCTCAGCCCCTCCCCAGCCTGGCCACAAAAGAAGCAGAAAAGGCCTCTGTTCTTTCCAAGCCCTGCTCAGCAAGAACAAAAACATCTCTGTGTTATCAACCCTCTGTTCAGCACAAACCCAAAACACAGTACGGCACCAGCCACTGGGAAGAAAATTCTCCTCCCACCAGCCAAAACCAGCACACCCATTCTCCATTTTGAGCTTGCTGCCTAACCAGTATTGACTTGCAGAAAATGTGTGATGAATAGATTAAAGCCGGCAGAATGAGTGAGATATTATGGAAATTGAAGTGTCAAAGAGCACATAGTAACTGGGTAGCACAGATCATGTGCAGACCAAGAGGAACATATTCTTCAGTCTCCTCCCAGGAAAACTTGTTTTAGCCACTTACATGACAAAAATTAAAAAAAAAAAAAATCTACTGCAAAGAGAAAAAGAAAAATGGATCCCTGCACCACAAGAAACCAAAAAGTACAAAACATTGAATTTGCCACTACGAAAGAGCAGAAGATACAAAGAATATTGCCAGTGCTTTAAATCTGTTCTACCCTAATTACATGTGTGTTATGCCTGGCCTAGAGCAGGGCTTCCTGTACTCTTTGTATTTCTCTCTCTTTACCTCTCATTCTGTTTTTTGAGTCATTAGAGGCAGAATGTCCTGGTTTGTGTATTCAATTGGGTGTTCAGGCACTGACCTGGATGATTAGGTCATTTCACCTATCTTCTATTCCTCTGGGTTCTTCCTTGACTCTTATGTTCAGGGTAGGGTCTCTCTTGTGTAAAATAGAAACTGCTATGGGACCTTGGTCTCTGCTAGGGATATTAAATGTTGCTACCACACAGGCATTAAGTGTGCCTGCAGTTAGGAACAGGTAATCTTACAGTGGAAACGGGGGAAAAAGAATAAATTCAATGCCCTACCGTATTAATTTGCACAGTCGCAGTTTTGGAGATTAGTCTTAAATTATTTTGAATTGCAAATCCAATTGGACTTTAATTATGATTATGACCTCTACTTTGTGGCACACAGTTCCGTCTGTATAGCCATGGTCTAAGGTAAATTACTGTAATGGTACTGTAGATGATGCACCACAGCACAGAGCCTTGCCCTATATCTGTAGACAAAGACATGCATGCACATGCACATTTTGACTTGGAACAACCTCCTAATAATACAGATTTATTCTCCTTTGGTTTTGCTTTTTTTGGCTTCCCTTCACTCCACATACAGGGTAGCAAGGACTCAGTGACTTGCTGGAAGAAATCTGTAGAGTATGTTAATTTCTGTGGAACTTAGGCAGCCTCATAAGTCTTAGAGATTAATAAGAATCTGGGAAGTATCTATCTTCTGGTGATGCTTTCATTTGCGCAGTAATAAAGCTCGCCTTTCTTGTTTAATAAAAACAATGAGGAAACAAATGGGTGTGCAGGCATTGGAACTTTTGAGGAATTAATTCAAAAGCACGGAGGAAAGTTTTTTATCATGCTGTAAGCAGCAGAAAGGTGAAAATTACTCTTCCCTCGAGCTCTTACCCTCTGTATGCCTTATCTCCAAGTTACACCAAATTTAAGGCAAAACCCTCAGAAGGTGCAAAGTGTCTCTTAGAAAGTACTGATCATTTTCCTGAGAGGTGGTGGGCAAATTTCAGTGAGACTATCAGGAGCCTGGGAGAATTTTGCATAATTCACCTTCTTCCCTTGCCCACTGAAATTATTTTCTTGTAGAACATTCCCTCTCCAATCAAATGATGTTCCTGTGGAAAATTTCAAATCAGTGAAAATATTGAGGCTGTTCTTTTTTTTCCTAAAATTCCTTATAATTCTCTTTTGGTTTTGGAGAGATGGCCATGATTTTGACTGGCTGTTCCCTTTATCCTGCCTCCAAGAAGGTTTTTCTCACTTTAGCTTTCTGTGCACAGACAGGCAATTGATGAAAGCAGGAGCTTTGCATCAGGCAGGGGGCCAGGGGCTGAACACCCAGTCCTGCCCAGCTCCCAGTCTCCCTACGGCTCCAGCTGCCAGAGAGGCACAAACCCAAGTCACTTAGCATCCCCACATCTCCTTCAACTCTGGCTGCCAGAGAGCTGGAGCAGAGTGAGAACTTGCAAAAGCAATTTGCTTACTCCTCAAAAAAGTACTTTGGAAGTTCACAAGATTTTGTTTAATTTAGGCCAAAAGATTTAACAAAAAGGAAAAAAAAGATGTTTCAAACCTTTGTTTTCCTTTGATACGCAATTATGACCTTATTATATTAAAATCGGCACTTTTATCTTTAAGAACTACACCTTTTTCAGCTGAGGTTACACACTAAGGCAGTCCTCTTTCTGTGGCTGAGAGCTGGCCAAGTCTCTCTGCAGCCACCAGTTCCCAAACTCTGTTTCAGGACGAACACAGCTGCCTACAGGGGCCATGTTCAGGACCAGGAAGGAAAGGATAGTGCAGCAATTACTGATTCGGGATTCTGAATCTCCTTATCTTGCTACTGCAGCACTTGGTGGCCTCAGGAAATGGTCCTATTCTTGTCTTTTTACAGGGGGAATTTATCCTAAAGAATACTGGTCAACCTGTACTTTCCCTACTTAAGCAGGCCATTACTTCACCACTTATAGCACACATGGATGGAAATGCAACAGTCAGAATTGTTGCTTGATAGGTGCTGCATGCAGACATTGCTGTCTTTCTGGTTCAAGGATGGACTGGATGTTTGGGTTCTCCTCCTCTCAGCTACCTCTCCCTGAAGCGAATTTTGTCTAAGTGGCAGTAAAGTTTCCTGTTTATCTCACTTTGACAACCTGAGAAATAAAATTAATTGTCACATTATTCTTTCCTGCGACAGTTTCACCCAGGCTTATTGTGTAAACCTAGAAAAATTACTGGATGGGCAGGCCTGTCCTGCGAGTTGGCAAGATCTGTTCGTACTTGTTTTGCACCTGGACCTGTGTGAACTGCAGTCTTTATCTTCCATATAATTGGTGTGGTGGCACCTTTAAGGGCGATCCAGCCCTACCTGGATGGAGAACATGCAGAATTCTTTACACAGGTAGGAACACACTCACAGTCAGCAAGGTTTTGCCTTTGCTTCTGATCTGGAGCTGATACTGTGGCACAGGTCTGTGTCAGGATACTATGTTTGTAATCATATTACAGTGGATCTGTTTGGGCCCGGACTTTAACGTTCACTTAATAAAAATGTGTTCTAGCCACAGGCTATGAGTTCTCATGACTAGCAAAGGTAGGGACCTTTGCAATGTAATAAAACAGGGAGGAAATACTGTGAGATATAGCACAGGTTCTGCTCTCCCCCTCCCATCTTCTTGCACTCTGAAGTGAAATCTTTGTTTTAGAAATAAACACTTTGGAACTTAAATCAGTTTTTGTTTAATCAAGTCCTCTTTTTAAGTATTCTTAAATAAAATACTACTTAAAACGGGTAATTTTACATGAAGTGGGAGAGAGATAGTGCAAGAACCTACAGTATATCAGACTGAATTAGTTTTTCATGCTACAAGATGTAAACAAATCTATTTAATTAGAACACCTTGTTCCTATTGCATTCAGAGTAATTTTTTATACAGGCAAAAAGTAAAATAAAGGGGTTGGCAGCAAATTTCTACAATACTACAAAAAACCCATCTGAAATGAGCATCTCCCTCAGTTAAATGGATATTTTCTGCTTGTTGTTTGAATCAGGGTCTCAAAGTCTAGCCCCCAACTATAAAGATGATGCCTGTGCCAAGTACATACATTCCTAGAGATCAGCTTGGGTTTGAAACTCTTCCTTTCCCCTTCATCAGTGGAGACATCAGATGTGTAGTCATGCAGGGGAAAGCTGGCCCTTCAAGCAACTTGTTTAGGTTACGCATACCAAGACCACACTTCACTCACAGAGCTTCCTGCCTCTGCCAAGGCCATGAGATTTCCATGCTTGCTCACCTCTGGGACAACCTGTCTGATTTTCACCATTATTCCACATGTGTAACCCAGAAACATTAACAGCTTTCCTCTCTTTGCAGTCCTTTTTTCTGCTTTATAAGGCAAAATGGAATCTGGAACAGCAACAGGAGGAAGGAAAGAGGCTGTGTGCTCGAGGGCTATATTAAACCCCATAAACTCTAAGATCACCTTTCTCTTTCCTCTCTGGTAGCCATGCAAGGAGCCCACTTGGCTACACAGGCTCATTAGTCACAACAGAGAGGCAGCACAAGGTCCCACAGTGACAAGCTGCCACCTAAATCTAGGTAATGTGCCGTGCTAAAATGCTGTATGCTGGCTTGCAGCAAGACCTCAGTTCCTTGCTAAGGTGATGTTTCCTTTTCTTTCTGAATTCTCAACCTGGATTTACCACCCTTGTGGCCTGTGTTTTCCTTGATACACATTTTAAAATGTGTAGCTTCCTAACCACACACTTCCAAAGCCTGAAATGCACAGTAGAGGCACACAAATGTTTTCTGGGAATAGTATGCATAATGCCAGACCTCTAGATCCAAGTCACCACATGGAGACCCTCAGGATAACACAGAGGTAGATTTAGCTATTAAACACCAACATGGGTGTATTTCCTCTCCTCTGTACTTAAAAGCCAGGTTAGTTCCACTAGGTTACTGCTACAAGAAAGATTCGTTGAGTGTGTTGTGGTAGGAAGACCTCATTTGGGATCTGGGGAAAAAACAGGGAGTATTTTCCTGCATAATCTTTCTTGAATACTCTGACCAACTGTCTCAGCAGAGTTGCACAATGCAGTCAAGGAAATACATCTTTATCACACAATGCCATGTGTTTTGGTTCCTAGGACACTAGGCAGTGATGTTGCATACTGGTCAAGAAGTCTGTGGATGTAGATTAAATGAAATCTTAATGATCAGGGAATGTGTTTACATTTTTTCCTCTCTTTCCCAGAGACCTGCTGTGGCTCCTGGAACAAATATCTTCTTTGCATTTGTGGAAGGCATCCCTGCCCATAGTAGGGAGATTGGAACTAGATAATATTTAAGGTTCCTTTCAATCTTATTTATTTTTTCCCCTCCCACTTTTCCTTTGACCTGCCCATTTACATGACCAGTTCTTCAGGACAATCTGTTTTGTTCCATACCAATGTCCAAAGGGACCCCATTAATGGCACCTGAACTATCCAGAAATGGCAGTAGCCTGTAATCACAATAACCACACTGAAAACAAAATGCCAACATTTTTGTACCAATCTGAGGGCTGTTTTGTATTCCTCTGGGTTTGTTACGTTAATGCTGCTTAGAAGCAAAACAAAAAGCTGATCGTCTTACCACTGTTAAACATTATCAACAACTTTTAAACAATTGTTGGTAAGTTAAGTGCTTGTGTAAGTGAGGAATTAATAGTCCTGGCTTAATAAATATCCCAGGCACTTGCACACCACTTGTGGACAAACTGTCAGTACCTGGCTTCAAAAATCTCCATCTGGAGAAGCAGCCAAGCATCACACAGTGACCCTGCTGTCTGAGCCACCCTCCTCACTCCTGCCCAGGAGCCACAGCTCACTTTACAATTCCTCCAATCTACTGTCTGTAATCCAGCTTTCTCTCCTCCCCCCATTCCTATTCCACCTGTCATTTTCCCCTAATTTCCTCATATCTGTCCCAAAATATTCCATGCACTTCCTCCCTAGCACCTGTCCTATTTTCTCATCTGTCCTCCATTAGATAATGCACTATTCTGTGCATCAAGAAAAGAAGAGAGTTACAGAATCAGTATGATATGGTCAAGGAACACACCATGCCCATCTGCAGTCCTGGAAGAAATGCTGTGTTCAGTTCTGGGTTCCTCAGCACAAGGAGCTACTGGAGAGGGTCCAGTAGAAGCCATAAAGTTCTGGATCATAAGGAATGTGGAGCTTGTCTCTTACAAGAAGAGGTGTGAAAGCTGGGCCAGTTTAGTCCAGAGAAGAGAACAGTGGGAGGGGATCTCATGAATGCATGTAAGTATCTCAGAGGCAGGTGTCAGAGGTTGGTGCCAGACTTTTTTCAATTGTGCCTGGTGACATGATGAGGAGTGGCAGCCATAAACTAGAACACAAAAAGTTTCACCTCAGTATGAGGAAAACCTCCTTTGCATTGAGGGTAGCAGAGCGCTGGAACAGCTGCCCAGGGAGGCACTGGAGTCTCCTCTCTGGAGACATCCAAACCCCACCTGGATGTGTTCCTGTGCCACCTGCTCCAGGTGGCCCTGCCTTGGCAGCGAGCTGGACTGGGTGCTGTCCAGAAGTCCCTTCCAACCCCAACACTTCTGTGATTGTGTAAAATAGAAACCAGTGTGAGCTTATGGCAAAATCTGTATCGTGAGGAGCACACCCTATTACTAAAGTGATCCAGCATAAAAAGATAATGATGCCACTAGAAAACGATGCCCCTATATTAGATTATTCACATTTGTGTGCCCTTTTCAAGCTCTGGAATGGTAAACAAGTGTTGTTAAGTCTATTTTGCCTGTGAAACTTTGGTCTAGAAAGGTTATTTTGTCCAGATGTATAAAAGACGTTTTATGGCAGAACACAGACATTAATTCAGTTCTTTTTGCATCTTGATCATTGCTCTTTATTTCCTCTCTCACTGTGATTTCTAGTCTCTAAATTTTCATTAATTCCTAGGAGGTAAGATTTTTTGTGAGAAAAAAAAGAGCTGTGTCTTTACTGTCTGCATGAGGAACATAGTTTAATCAGATGATTTTCAAAACAAATCCCAAATGCCTTCCAGAGACTTATTACCTTCCCTATGGTCTTACTTCTGAGTATTTACCTCAGGGAAAAAAAAAAATCCACTCATTTTCTCCTCTCACTGGTCTATTCAGTTCTTGCCCCATGATGCCCCTTCTGCTTGGACCACATCCCTGAAACTGTTCTATTGTCCCTTAACTAACTACCCATACAAACATCTGCATTACCCCCAAGGAACAAAATTTCCTTCCTTGTAAGCGCAGCAAGAAATAAAACCCAAATCTGAACAAAAACAATGGCCCTTTCCTACTGTGATGTGTGAAATACTTTCCCGAGGCTGGTATCAACTCTCTCCATTTAAGTGAAGCTCATTTGCAGTCACTTGCCTATTCATAGTGGTTGGGCAGAGAGCAGAGCCAGAGCTGCCTGTCATCAAGATGAATAGACAGATGGCACAGACAAAAGTGGTCACATTTGGTCCGAGCCAGGGGTGCCATTTTTAAGGTCAGGTCTTCATGTTGTAGTGGTCAGGAGGAGGCCTGTGATGATGATGATGACAGTACATTTGGAATGATACTGCTATTTGTTTATCATGGCTTTTGCACAGGAGGTACCAATTTTAGCAAACACAGGAGGAAAGCAATTGTGTTAGCCCTGCAGCAGCATCTGAGGATCCTATCTGCATGGATGCCTCTCTTTTTACCCACTGCATATCAGCGTTTAGGTACAGAAACAAAAGCTGTTCTCTGTCCTGGGGCAACGGTGAGTGCTTCCTAGACCTTGCTGAGTTTCCTCCTATCTCTTGTTGGAAAGAACTACCCATAACTTCATCAGAGATTTACTTGCCAGTTTGAACCACACATTAATCAGAGTGGCTGGACCCTTCACTGGTGCTTATCCCAGTGCCCTGGTTCTATGGACATGGACTTATGTGGAGGTTTTCCACTAATCTCAAATGGCTGGTCATAGTTTTCCCTGGTTAAACTGAACACAGTGCAAAAATTACTTCCTCCCTCTTCTTCCCCACCTGCATCTCTGTGCAGACATATGCTAGACCACAAAAATGTGCTTCAGTCAGTGAAAGTAGATGTAGTTTCTCAAAATGCAAACATGATGTGTCAGTTTACCTTCAGTCAAGACTCTGAGTATAAACAAATTCTAAATATCTCCCGCAAGTGCAAAGACCAGAATATAATTAGATTCCACTTTACCAACAACCCTAGAAGAGGGCATTGATGTCTAATGCATTTTCCTCATTAATTGGAGACTAAAACTTGACCTGAACTAGAAAAGCATATTTATTTACAAGTTGGAGATATGCTTTAAATAGGAAATTAAAAGCAGATAGCTGTATAATCTTATAAGAATAAATGAGGAGGAAGACTGATAAAAAAACAAAGAAAAATAAAATTTCTTGCAGCTGTGTTTCACATATGACCTCTTCAGAATGTGATTAAGAAATAAAAACAAACAAAAAACCTTCCTTCTGGTATATTTAATGTACTTATGAATAAAGAGTAGTTTGGCTTAGTGCTATGTTAACCCACTGCAAAACATGGATGTCTGTATATTTAGTTTTTAATGTTAGAAATCAAGTTCATCAGTGTGATAGCAGGAAAAGAGTCTCTTTCCAGGATGGGAAGTAAATCAAGTTATGGAGGTTCTGACATGATCCTGGTGTTATGACAGCAGAGAGTTGGAATCTGGAAATAGTCAAAATGTAGTGTGACCTCTTATACTTTACAGCACAGAGTAAAGAAAGGAAAATAAAACTTGCTGCCTCTACCTCTTTGTGGGGTGCATATCCATCCCAAGGACTTGTTTTGAGGGACTGGTACCTACTGTCTCTCTTTTTGACTGTCAGGACCAAAAGAGGAAAGAGGAACACCTGCCTGCCCAGGTAACCTCTTACTCTTCCAGGGCTCACTTCTAGAGTTCATTGGAAGTGGAATAAATGCAAAAATATATTTAATGTGCTTACAGATGATCTGGAATTAATTTCCTTGCTCTTCTGCAGACACAAAGCACAAACAGTACAGTGGGCTGAGACTATCTCTGCCTCCTTCATGTAGAGCAGCAAAGTACATTTCCTATCTTCTAGCACAAGTCCATTCCCTCAGGTTGCGAGCTCCTTTCCATGAGAGCTCCCTTTACCCATTTACCCTTACACTCTCTGTCCCGAGCAGGCACGTATCACCAGAAACCTAGAGTGACAGAATTGTCAATTCCCAAACTGTTAGAAGCGGCATTTCCTTCTCTTCATCCTTCCTTCCTAGTGAGTGGCTTCTCTCAGTGAGCTCCAGAGCAGTTCTCTGCCCTTGGGCTGCTCTGGGCACCACAACAACTTCTCCAAGGCAGGCTGAGACGCCGGGGCTGCGTGCTGTCATGACAATGTGAGAAACACCTGGAGGAGTGCATTGCCCCCACCCCAGCCGCTCAGGGAAGGACTCTGTCACCAGCCAGGTCAGCCTCATGTGGTGCCTGGTGGCACTCATCCCCATGTGCATCTTGGCTACCACCTCCTGGTGGGAAAATGTTTTTATATGGAGCAAAAACCGCTTCCTGGGCAGAGCATTATTGTCTCCTTGGAGAGAGTCCAGTACCGGAGGAGGCTGCTGTTTATCAGTTCTGTCCTCACCACTCCACTCAAAGTGTCTATGCCGTCAGGGGGATTGATGGAGCTGGGAAAACCCCCAAAACCATATAACTTGACATTAAAGAGAGGCTGTGAAGCTCTCACAACCAAGAGTACCTTTCAGGGAGGCATGCAGAGAAAACTGCTCTGTCTCTTTGGTGGATGACTTTTATCGTGAAGCTGCACAAAGCCATTACTAAGAAAGGCACAAATTTGCTGGAGCATGGAGGGGGGAGGAAAGGGGAAAGAACCAACAACAGTAAAAATAAGACACATGCTGCTCTCTTTTCTCTTCAGAGGCTTTGGGAGAATCTCCTGAGGACAGAGGCAGCTGCAGAGATGTTGTAAGGAGGGAGCAGTGCACACAACCCACCTGTAATTTGACCCAGTGTGAGCACTGCAGAGGACAGGACTCCTGGTGTAGCATTACAAATCCCACCCCAATAAATTCACCTGGATATTACCTCCAAGAGTCCCTATGCTACAAATAAGTTTATTCTTTCAGCCTTAGGGCAGACAGCAAGGAGTGGAGGCATCAGGGACCTCATGGCAGCTCAGCAAGTTTCAACATGGACTCTGAAATCACAAGCAGAGGTTGGTACTTGATGGTCTTGGTGGTGCTGTGTCTGCCTTGCTAACCATGTAAGAGCTTTCAGGCTGCTCAGATGTATCCACATAGGAGTGCTGACCCTTCAGCAGATGGATCCTGTGGCTTTGTGCAGCACCCTGAATCATGGGCAGCCTCACGTGGAGGCACTCACTGTCAGTAACATCATGGTGCAGTGGTTTAGGTGAGAAAGGCGGACTAGAGGATTTTTTTTTTTTAAGTCACTGCATAAATAGAATCAAGGAAAATATAATGTAATATAAATAAAAACAAATGGCTCAGTCAACTCATCTTTAATGCTTTGCTGCATGACATCTATTTTGTCTAATGGAATAGGACTCTCATACACCAACTGGATATTTAACCTTGGCCAAAAGTTATGATGTACATTACAATACACTTTTATTATGTTACAATCTATTGTTGTTGGTTTTTTTAATCTATTGCTAGGCCTCTAACAGTATGTCTGTGTCGATGAAACCCATCTGTCAAAAGCACAGTAGGGACATTATTATGTAAATGTAGTTGGGTCTTCCTTTTGTGGAATTGGGGGCAGGAATTTAATATACTGTCCTAATATTCCAGCCAGAGGGGAAAAAATATTTATNGTTTGTTTTGGTTTTTTTTTTTTTTTTTTTTAGGTAAGAAAAAAAGTCTACTTGAATTTAGCTTTTGAAGTCAGATCTTTCTCTTTGCCCTTCTCAGTAAGATCTTTAGAACTAATGATACAGTTTCTATTAAAAAATAAAATAAAATACATGAGAGACTTTTTAAGTGCCCCAGGAGATAGATAGGTCATTAATATCAGCACTGCTATCTTTTCTATATTACACTCATATTTCAATAACTTACATTTTGGGGTTATTCTTTTTTTTTTTAACAGGTGCCATTTTTGATTCTTTCTTTATTAGGGTTTGTTATAATACATGCACAAAGGTATGTAGATTTCTAGGAGAGGCGTGGGCAAGGAGGAGATTATTTATTACAGTTCTTAAATATCAGCCAAAATCCATCCATCTAAATTGTCTTTCCTTAGATGCATTCTGCCATTATTTCCAAAATTAAGACATTTGTCCCTGCTCAGAAAAGGAGCTAAAATTGAAATAGCCATTGTAGGAAATGAAATATCTACACAGCCCTCCTCTGGGCAAGCTCCCAGCCTAAGGAACAGGCTCCAGGAGGTTTGTCCCAATGTGATGCATGAAATGGAGTGTATGTAGCTCTCTAAATCCAGATTACCAGCTGATTTCCTCCCCTAAATTCAAAGGCACCATCTGTTGAAATCACGACAGCCTCCACCATGAGGATCTCTGAGGTGGGAAAGTGTTGTCATCTCCTTCTCTGCAGATGGGGTGCTGAGGAGCAGAACAGCTGAGTGTGTGTTTGCACAGAATTAAGGTATATTCACAGCATGAGGAAAGGCACACGCATGCTGGCTGCATGTCCTTAGTACAGGTAAGGGAAACAAGAAGCGCATGACAGGGGAAGGGTTGTCATGGACAACAAGTATTTATGTCCCACTCACAGTCTGGATCACCCTTTGGATCNTTTTTTTTTTTTTTTTGCACAGCGGACTGTGAGAACAGCCAGATTTGGTTGAGAGACCTTACCAAACATTATTGTGGGACAGGAGGCTTCTAAGGAGGGAATAGCCAGCACCAACAACCAGGCTGTGCATGCCACATAGGAGTTAACCTGGGATTTAACTGTCTAATTCCAAGACTGCAGCCAAAAAAATGGCATGACTTCATGATATATTTCTTGTGCCATTTCCTTGTTTGATAAGAAAGCTTTTAAAGTACACCATAAAACCCCTTTTGTTTGGTGCATTCACACAGTCATGGGAAAGACCAAGTTACCATCAGACACAGGAGACTCAAGCCCTCAGCTACCACCCAAGACAAAGGCACCCTTATTCCCAGGCAAGCTCCAGGAGGAGAGACATTTATCCCCAATCTCAGATGAGCCACCTCACAAAAAGGAGTATAACAAACACAGATAATGTTAGTACCTACTGCTATTTTTGATAGAAAAGGAAAACCATTTAACTTTAGACACACTTCTCTCTATACAGAGCTCTTGGAGCTCTTGGAATCCTGCTTGCTGATATAAAGTGCCACAGGATATCCACATGTGTTCGTAGACTTGACCAAAAATTATGAAGTCCTGGGGATACTAAACTGTGGAGTGTCTGTTTCAAATCTAAGTCACATTCAATAGACATCTTGAAAGCATTTGATAAATTCTTCTGCTAGAATAATCTCTCTTTTTTCAGAAGTACAGAAAAGAAATAGTTCACACAGGAATAAAGTAACTAACTTTTAAACCCTCAGTCCTTCTGAAGTGTTTTGAAGCAATATCTTTTCCTTTCCTGAAGTTTGGACTAAAGTAATTGGAGATAGGTGGGATGCCTGGTGTCCATGGTGGAAATATTCTGTACCCTCAAGACCGAGAAAAACACTGAGAAAAATTGAAACTTTACACTACATTGCAGACTCTGTCCCTTTTTATTAAGTTGTTGTGCAGATGGGGATTCTGCCTCAGTATTTGCACATTATGGTACACAGAAACACCCAAATCTTTATGTTTGGCTGGCTGGGCCTAGGTCTCAGCTCTGGAGTGTAATAAGTTCAGTCTTTCTCTCATTTGGAACACTTTAGAGTGGAGCAGATCCTCTGTGTGAATGGCTGTGTCTGACAGAGAGCATCGAGGCTCTGGTTTAGATTGATGGGCTCATAGAATCACCCAGAGGTTCCTGTTGGAGGGACCCCTAAATATTTCACATAGTCCAGATATACCCCAGCAAGGTGTTGCCCATGAGGAAGACTTTCAAAGCATTTCAGCCTCTCTCCTCTCCGCTGCTGTTGCCTGCCATCCTCTCTGCCAAGGGAAGAAGGTGAAGCTCCGTGCTGAATGAGGATAAACATAATGACTGGGCTTAATTGGGCAGCATACAGCAGAGACAAACACAGTGACTTTTCCTCATCCATAACTAAGTCTCACTGCACTCAGCCACTAACATGCTGAACCTGATCAGCAGAGGTAATTTTCATTAGCTAATTGAGCAGACTCACAGCATTCTCCAGCTCCTACTGCTCCCAGCTGCCTGCTGAAGTGCCCTGAGTGCAGGTCCCATCTCAGAAGGGTCAGCTCAGGAGGGAGCTGTCTCAAGAGAGGAAAGATAACCAGTGCTGTTCCTTTTGCATGTCTTTCCCTCCTGCTTTCCACAGACACCTGCTTCTTCAGATATTTCTTAATTTAAACTTTAATCAAATTTTCTTTTAAGATCTAAGCCCTTATGTGACATTAATATCTCAAAAGACTAAAATCCAGATCTATAGATATCTCCAAGCCTAAAAGTACTTATGCACTGTTAGTCCAAAATGTTAAATAACTATTAATTCCCCTTCAGGGCCAGGTATTAAACGAGGCTGCAGAGATGCATGTGTGAAAGAGGATGTGAAACACTGTCACGTGCCTCTCATGGCACAGCACAAGGCAGAGAAGATAAAGTGTACTATTTAGTGGTGGGAAGAACCTGAAAACGGGCTTGTGAATCTTTTAAAACTCCAATCTAATTGGCTGGGACCCACTTGGCAGGCTACAGTGGAAGAAATGGCAGGGATGACAGGATCTGCTTAGTGCTACTGAAGCTGGTAAGAAAATTGGTTTATATGCTGAGCTTTGCGGTTTTGCTTTGTAGATTTTTTCTTTTTTCTAAACATTTTTTACAAATTTTAAAAAATCAGGATCGGAAAAGTTTTTGTTCAGAATGTCACCTAGGTGTTTCATAAGAGTCACAGTTTCCACAAGTTTTATAGGATTTTTAGTGTGTTCATTCCCCTTAATTGGCTGAACTGTCTGGTTAAACATTTCCCATTGCACCTCAGAGCTTCTGCATGCTAAAAGAGTAGATACTAAGGCAAAAGAGCCACTGAACACAGCTAACCAGGCAGACACAGTCCAAGAGACAGATCCATGAATTAAGATATTTGTGTTTTCTCATATAAGCAGGGGGGAAGAATAGTTGTTCCATGGAATTATTATTGGCGAAAAAAAGAATTAATATTTTACTTGCAAAAAAGACTTTATTTCTAAAATATCACTCAGTGATACTGCATTAATAACAGTAATTTATTATTACGTATATATGTGCATATATATGTGTCTGTGTATATGTATTGCATATGTGTATTTGTATAATACTTTTTTTTAAACAATTGACAGCAGTTTGCTGCTGCTCCTGCATCTTGGGTGGGAGATCTTACAGAAGAAATTAGAAATCCAATGGTGAAAAATTACTTGGATGCCCATCTAAAGTTTCCTGTGGGTGTTTTCTCCAACCAAGTGCATTTTGCTCACCAAAGTAAGCATCCTCATCCACAGGCTGGACTTGGTGCTGTCCTGAGGAGCCCGGGGTGCCGCAGCAGCAGCAATTAGCAAGGAGGGATGGCACGGAGGCTTCACCCTATGGTTTGTGAAATTTTCTGGGCTGCAGAGGGTGCCTAAAACAGTTTTGTGTTTACAGGTGGGAGAGAGAGGATGGTGCTGCCTCAGTCAGGGGAGAGGGGACAGCTGCTGTGGGCTGGCAGTGGGTAAGTGGCAGATTGAGAGGCAGCTGTGGGGAGGAGCCCATCTCCAGTGGTCCTGCCTTTCATGCCTTTGTAGGTCTCTCTACACCTGAGTGAGCTGCAGCAGGCAGCCCCTGCTGGGTGTCCCAGCTGCCTCCTGTCAGAACACGTCTGGGTGACAGCATCCTCACATCTTTTTGAGCACTTCTGAGACACACAGGCAGTAAGGAGGTGGTACAGGGACAGCTCTGGAAGCAGAGACCAGCTTTCATAAGGTCAAGGCTGCTCCTTGATTGGCAGGGAGGCAGCTTCTGATCGATAACTGCGAGGGGTTATTGATTCAGCCACCAATCTGAACTCTTAATTACTGATATTAAATGTCAGAAACTTTCAGAGTTTAAGCCATATGACTGTAATCTCTTATTCCAGAAGCTCTAGGGTGGCAAGCTCTCATCAAACTTTGTGTGGCAGGGGTGTTCTCTCAGCTCAGCTGCTGCACACTGGGAGTGATGTGGCTGGCTTTGGTGTGGCTGCTCTGGGCTTGCTCGCTGGGAGGGTGGTTGCTGTCTGGCCCATTGCACCTCTCTGCTGCAGATCACTCCAAATTGAAGTAGAATAACAAAGAAGAGCCCTTCTCTCCCACTAGCAAAAAATAGAGTCCTCTGTCAAGTGAAATCCTTGCTTTAAGCACCTTAGAAGGTCAAGAGCTGAAACTTTCCTGGCTAGGCCCATATAAATATATGCACGTATGAAGAGAAACGCAGCAGGTGATTATTTCATAGATATGTATTTTTCTCATGTATGTACTACAAACTTTTGGCAGAAAAGGAAAATAAGTCACCCTCATGCTTTATATCTGCAGGTACATGACTGTTTGCAAGAGTTAAATGCACACAAGTGCTCTGGGGATGCCTGTTAGTCTCCAGCAACTGCTTAATTGAGTTGTCTTTCTGATACTTAGTAAAAGTGCAAGTATCTTTCCTGATCATATAATATCTTGATCTCCATGTCCATTACTGTCATTTTTTTGTCTTTGTAGAATCATGGAATCATTTGGCCTGGAAAAAACCTTTCCAGTCTAGCCCAAATCTAAATCTAGCACTGTCAAGCACGTCCTAGCACAGTGTCTGTGAAGTTAGGGATTTTCTCCCCTTTTTAATTACTTTGCATTTATCAGCATTGAATTTCACCTGCCATTTGTTTTGCCCCATCGTTCAACACCATGAGATCTGTGCTCCTAGCTGTCAGGTTTATTTTAGTTACCCTGACTATCTCAATCCCATCAACATATTTTTGTCTCTACTGCAAGAGAAAGGATACCTGTGGGACTCTTTTGGTCACCCGCCTCCAATAAAATTTGAGCATTTATTGCTACACTTCACACCTACTTCTTCAAGCAGTTATTAACCCAAGAAAAGCATTTCCTATTTCTTTCTGCAATACTCTAGTTTCTTTACAAGCCTTTGGTAAGGGACTTCGCAGAAAATCCAAGTGTGCTTTTATCCATATGCTTGCTGACTCTTTAAAAGCACTATAATAAATTTTGTAAGAGATAACTACCTCCTATAAAAGTTGTGTTGCCTCTTTCACATTACATTATATCCATCTACTTGCCTGCCAGTTCTGTTCTTGATTACAGTTCCTTCCAATTAGCTTGATACTGTGTCACACTTGCTGGTTTGTAGTTCCCCATTTCTCAAATTGAAAAAAAAATCCCTCCCTAACAAAAAGATTTCCTCTTTAGCAGGAATTAATAATCAAAGATGACCATGGAGTACTCTTGATTGTTAATAACATTTGTGAGTTTAGAAGGAGGAGTTATTTCAGTTATACTAAGTATAACTTCATTTTATTTAAAATTTTTCAGGCTATTAATAATCTTAAGAAATCATTAAAGGTAGAAACTAAATCTTAATATCTGTCTCTCTGGATGGTGAATCAGGGTTGATTCCCTTCATTTAGTCTCGTGAACTGGGTTGTTTGTCATGTCATAATTAAAGAAAAAAAAAGGAAAAATGGATGGTCCCTTGCTATGATCATTTCATGCTCAGAAAAAGGGAATTGCATTAAAAGCAAAACAGTACACAAACAGTGATTACTTCAGTCTCCTTCATATTTCTTTATAAAGGGGTTTTGAAACATATTACACCTTGGAGGGTCAGCTGATTCTTGAGGAAACCAAGAACTCTATTATCAAAATTAGTAGCAGACAAGTAATTCTGCATCACAGGTAATTAAAATAATTTATAGATGGGAAAAATTCATTAAAAGGTTGGTGAATCCTATTTGGTATATAATGGAGAACCTAAGCAATTTATAAATGGGCAAACATGAGTAATCTTAAATAAATCCTATGAAACCAAAGAAAGCCTTTAAGTCAGTAAATCAAAAGAAGCCAGTCAAGCTGTTGTCTTGAGGCAGGTAAATCAATGAATATCAAGAACCTTAAATCTGTATTAAGTCCCATTACTTATTTTTGTTTACCAAATTTTAGCTTTAGTGCCCTCTCCAGGAATATATATGTTCTAAAAAAGCTGGCACTGAGGAATGAAAACCCTCATCCATGTACATGGCAGTAGCACCTCCATATTCTGGTAGAATTGCTCAAAAAGAATTTAAATTAAGTTCTGTGGCAAAACTTTCCAGCTGCACATCACCTCTTCAAATGTCATCTCAGTGATGTCATCGCATAGTAGGAATAATGCTGAGTTATTGAATACTGCATATACTGAATAATACATTTATTTTGTGTTGTACTGGCTTTTGTTCTCAGCTCCTCTTCTTAGGCCTCTGGTTGCTGAAAACTCCCAGGAGTGAACTGGAAAAGCTGTTGGCCATACTATAAAGCTGAGCAGTAGGAGAGCTGCCTCTTTATTTCAGAGGATTTTATAACCTTCTCTCTTACTTTAGGCAGGAAAAAATGTGCACCTCTTTCAGGCTTCACTGGATTCAAAATCAGCTCTTTTCATCTACTCCTTAACACCACCATGGCTTTAGAAACATAGCTCAGGACTATGCAGACAATTTAATACGTATGTAGGACACTTCTAACTGGCTTTTGTATGTATGTGTATCTGGAAAGAATGACTCAGAGCTCCTTTCAAGGCAAGGTTTTAAATTTTTGCATTTATTTGAGCCACTTAGTTACATGAGGCTCAGTATAATCTGAAATTCTGCTTCAAATTAAATTGCAGTTAACTTCCCTTTTATAAAAGAATGAGGAAACAGTCTAACACTTCTCATAAAAATCTTTGAAGACTTGGTTTTCAAGAGGGCTTTCCAAGTTGAATGACCATGAAAAAAACATTTCTGTTTACCTTATTAACCTGTGTGTAAAAGCTTGANGAAGAACTAGGAAGGAACGCTATGTTTTTCTCAGTAGAGCACACTTCTGCTCTGCCTGAACATTGGGCATAACAAGCTCCCTCCTTTTTCAGCCTAATCTTCAGCATAGGTGTACCTTAATGAGCACATCCAGTGCTAAACAACAAATACATAGCCTTACTGAAATATTCATCTGGTATATGTACACCACAGAACAGCACACAGCCTTATATTTGAAAGGTTTCCTGTAAATAACCAGCCATTTCACAAGGGCAGCTCCTCTCTGTCCGTGAGGCCAGATCAGGCTTCTGTAACTTTGTAAGTCAAAGTAAGGCAAGCTTTTAAGGTCCTCAATTGTTCGCCTCCCAAAACCACTCCCTGAGCAATGTCTCCTTTCTCTGAGGGAAATAAATCAGCCTTTGAAAACCACTAAATAAAGACAAAGTCTGTGCAAGTTTAGGTGTTCAAGGCATCTGGATGAAATCTCCCCTTGGAAAGAACCCTATGAAGATACCAACATTTCCTTATTGACCTGCAGGAATGTTCATCCAAATTGTCTTCAGCTGTGTGAATTTATCATCTCATTGCATTGGTCAGTTAAGATGTCCCCTGTGTCAGATGGCAGGAGATTGTGCTTTGGTTGGCTTCATGCCATATGTCAAAAAAATGACAAATGTCACAAGAGATAAAAATATCCTGTATTCACTACAGGGGGAGCCTGTGAGGCTAGTTTAGGTTAGACTCCTTTCTCTTACATAATAAGCATGGTAAAATTAATCACAGTCCTATTTTACAATAACTACCTCAGTTACTGTTCAATGTTAGGTTCATACCATGTAAAAACTAAAATATAATGTTTATAGATAGACGTCACAGAAGAGTTTTACTATTTCATGGTTATGAGGAGATCAAAACAAAGCAGCATCTACAAGAATAAGAGAAAACACATTTAATATAGAAGTAATTGCCTTCTCTTCTAAAGCCTTTTTGAGTTACAAATATATGCTTCTGAAGGTTCAAAAGTTTAGAGCATTTTTAGAAGAAAACATGTTCAATAAGAAATCATCAGGAAGACTTGATTTTATTTCAACAAGAAGTTTTTTTTAGAGTGTGGAATGGGAGTTGTTTATGATATTTTCTCTTAACATATCCCTACATTACTCTTTGCTCTTTACGTTTTTGAAAGTCAGGATTCTTTCTGAAGCATATTTTATAAAAATCTGTTTTTGCGAGATTATGATAATGTCTCTACCAGCTGGATGTCTAGTACAAGGAGTCTTGTTCTTTGAGGAGAAATTCATGCTTGTAGCTTGATTCTTGACCAAATGGCTCCTAGTTTTACAACTGCATCACATTTGCAACTTTATAATTACGGGCTTTTATTTAATATCCTATACAAAGCAAAAACCATAATGTTTTTATCAATTCTTGCTTAAACTACAGTTTAAATCTACTAAAAATATTTCTTTATGAAAGTGTTTTTCTTCATAAGTGCCATAAAATATTCAATGTTTATAAATATATTGCCAAGAATAGCTGAAGACAGTGAAAGCTAAAACATGTTATAATTATACAAGCTGATTTTCAGATTTCATGTAATACTAGCTGTTCTATAGCCTGTGGTATTATCCTCCTCTAACATGTACAGCTGATTCTTGGATGAAAGAAATAGAACCAGAATGGACTATTTTTAATTAGCTTGAATATTTGAATAGCCCGAATATTTTAGTAAAATACACACCCAGATACTTTTAAACTGATATTAAACGTATGAGATTTAACACAATTACAAAGCTATCTTAAAATTTTCCAGCAAGCTACTAACTACCCAGAGTAAATTCTGCTAATAATATATTTCAGTGCTATCTACAGGTACTCAAGGATCAGCAGTGATTGCATGCCCCTTTTAAAATTCTGCTCTTCTTCAGGGTACTGCTACAGCAATAGAGCGGAGTCTCCCACAGTATAAGATCTAGACATTTTACTTATTTAGGCATCTATTCAAAAACAAGGAAAAAATTACATTTCATGCTTTCTGACAGTTGAAAATTTTCATGCATTCTCCCTTTGGATGAAATTAAACATATACTAAAAGGAATAGAATATCTTGGAGATCTAAAGGTGATGATTTTCTTTCTGGGTATAAAGATGGAACAGAGGTAGCTAGAGGGAAGGAAGAATACTAAAACTTTGTGTTTGTTTGTGTGTATAAAGAAGACCGCTATTTCAAAAAGTCAGATGTATTTATTTT
>VZTR01017801.1:0-18853 GCA_013400775.1 Chaetops frenatus | reverse complement strand
GTTTTCTACAGTCATCAGAGCATAGTTAAAAATGCATGAATATAAAAACTAAGAATTTGTATCTATGACAAAATGCAATCTTCTCTGGAACATTAATTTAGGAAAGACACTTGTTTAATCTCATATCCTTTACCACAGCTACCAAGATTTCATGCACTGGTCAAAGTCACAAAAAAAAATTAAGGTGGCAAGAGAAGAGGCAGGACATGGAATTCCTATGCTCTGCATTTCCCAGGAGGACTGTAATTTCTCTGAAGAATATTTAGGCCTGCCTGACTGTAAATCAAATGGACTCCATAAGTGGAATTTTCCATTGGCCTCAAATGCCTCCTGGAAGGTAGGGAGCACCCAGAACATCATGTTTCACAAGTCTAGTCTATTGAAACATCATATTACACAAGTCTAGTCTATTGATATCTATTGACTGTTTTTCCCATCCATGATTAAATTGGCATGGGATCTGTGGGATCCTATGGGATTTATAGGATTTCTTGTCCAAAATGCAAATACATGTCTAAAGGGAAATGGAAAAAAGCCCATGAGGAACCTTCTCTGCCATGATTGCTTACAAGTTGTACTTGTTCTTTTTGTTCTATATAGGGAAAAAAAGAAAATAACCCTCCTGTTTTAACCCATTTATCTATCAATACAATGTGAATGAGCTGGCTAGCATTCTTTGAGAAAAGTGCAATTCCTTTACCACTTCTACTAGCCAAACTTCAGACTGCTCAGAAACCTTTTTTCTCTTCCTTTCTCAAAGTGGATGACATCTCATGGCTATTTTTTCCCATGGCTTTTACTCTGAGTGGCTTCCTTATCACTCTTAAACTGGTGCCACAATAATTAGGGAACTGCTGCAGAAAATCAAATTATGCTTATACTGAACATTAAGGCCTTAGGAATACATAAAGGTTGATGTCAGGACTTTGTTAATATCTTCTAGAAGGACCTTGACTTTCTCTTGACTCTCTCTATCTCATCAGTTAGTTAAAAGGAAACCATCTCACACAACTTCACTTCTTTTAAACCATATGATCATGTGAAACCAGGCTGATGGCTCTTAACTGCACTAGGGAGTTTTAACACTACAGAGTATAAAGAGTAGAATTACTCATAAATAAGCTTGAAATTATTTAAAGGAAACAGGGATTAATCAGGATAGCCAAACCTGATGTGTATGAACAAAGTTGTGAGAAAAAACTCTGGTTATAAATTTAGATGTGAAGTCTCATGTCAATGAACATTAAGTAAGGCACTGAGGGAACACTACTAAAATATTCAGTCATGGTCTCTTAAGTAATTATATCTACTCAGAAAACAAATTTGGAGTTGTGGATAGTTTCTTCAAACTGCCTGAGGAAAAGACTAACAATGGAGCACGAACTACTGAAATCGCACAAACACCAGAAATATCCATATTTGAATGCAGTCAGCAGTCCTGGTCTTTCCATCTCTAAATCTCTTAAAGAAAATGGAAGAGCTATGAAGCACAAATGAGATATGCAGATGTGTAATAGTTTATTTTCCCTGCACCTTGCTTCTTAATCTATATGTATTCTCCTGATATAGAAGGCATTCTCAAATTACACAATGAAATAATAACAAGATACATTTAAAACAACAGAAGGAAGCCTGCATTTTTTTTTTCCAAGTAATTTAACAGTGGAATGCATTACTGAAACTCAAAGGAAGCAAAAAGCAGAAAAGAGTTCAAAAGGGTATTAGACAACTTTACAACAGATAACTGTGCACTAGTCATCTACCTGCCTAGGAAGCCCATAATTCACCAGCTCCTGGGAGCTATGAGAGATAGAACAGCTCTGAAATTTCCCTCCATGCATTGCTTTGATGATAGCTTGCCTGTGTTTATTATTTTCCTCTTCAGAAATCTAATATTGGCAACATGATCCCTTTATCATTTCAATTCTCCAAATTTACCAGTTCTTGCACAAAAAGCTAGAATATGTGCTTAAGTGAAAGTTCCTTAACTAATGTTAGCTGCAAATACAATATGGAGTCCAACAGCACTAATGATCACATAATGACTTTGAACCTCAAACACATCTATACATTTTATTATCGTCCTAATCAAAGCTTTTCAAGCTACATTTGTTAAAAAAAAATTTAAAAAAAAAGATTTTTCCCAACAGCTAAAGATCATATCTGAGTTTTTTAATATCTGTGTGGGAAATAAAGACCATTTGGAACTGAGTTATGCCAAGTTCAGGCCCAGATCAAACAATGGCAAATATCAATGAAAAGCCTNCCTTTTAAGACTTTAGAGAGCTTTTAAAAGAATGTACTATGAAGGGCTGTTACACCCAACCAAGTTCTGCTGAGGCCACCCTTGGAGTCTCCAGCACTTAAATGTAATTAACATGTCCTCTGTGGTTTCTCAATTAAAAGTTTTAAGTTTTATACTGCTAATCAGTATAGAAGTACAAAATGAAAAACTACTCATTGCTTGAGAGAGTCCCTTGCTAAAAGTCCCTTTAAGTGTAAGTGCCATTAGCTCAATAAATCTACAAGAGCAGTTTTGGTACACCCGAATATTTCAAAAGTGAAGATGCTGAGAAGAACAGTTTTGCATGAATATGGCACAACCAGTACAGAGACACATTTACCAATATGGACATGCCACTGTTCACTTTCAAAGCTCACACAAGTGACAATCTGTAAAAACTGTTGAGGGATACAGAAATAAAATAGATAATTCTGTCTTGCCCCATATAAATGGCCTACTGTGCCCTAGAAAAACACACCAGGGTTAGGGAAGTTTTCATAGCCTTGAATGGATTTTCATGGTATAGAAGCTAAAAAGGAGAACTGTACTGAATCAGGCCATAAAAGAAGCTGCTTTTCTCCTCTGCCAAAGTAAAAAGATGTTGTAATATAATTGTCAGAAGTTAGCATTACTATAGTAAAAAATAATTTATTAACACAGATATGACCTATGTCTCTAAAGAAATAGTTAGACAGAGGGGATTTGGATGCTTACGTGTAACTAATCATGACTCTGTGACCCTAAAGACAGTATTAGGTGGTGAATGTGACTGAATCTCAAACCTGGCTCCCAAAGCACACTTGATAGAATAATGGGGGTACACCACACAATGCTGCAGGAGGAACTGCCCACACTACTCCCATGTCTGTCAGCTAGTCAGACTAGCTGCATTTGGTTTGGACTGGCTAGTTTGATTTAAAATAACAATGTGAACTAAAATCAACTGTGTTGACAGTCAGTAACTGACCACCATGAAAGCACCATTAATTCTGTTGTCCTCAGCAAATGCTTTGTAACGATCTAAAACAAACGCAGCTTCCTCTCCTTTAAAATTCCCACAGCATCAAAGGTTTACTTTGTACACTGTTTGGGCTTTCTAAAGCTTAAAATCACTGCCAGTGCACCTGCTTTCTAGGACATCATTGGGTAAATGTCCCAGCGAAGCCCAGTCAGCCTGGCTTTAGTTACCTTACCGTCTGCTCTAGAAGAGAATTAATGTTATTAGATGTGTCTCTTTCCCTGAGAATTGCTGGTGTTTGGTTACTGTGGCAGCTGTCAGGGAGGTGCAGGGGTCTTTCTGCTGGATGCTGACCCGGCAGGCTGCCTGGACACAGCCTGGTCCCGGCCCTGTGCCAGCCACCCCACTCGCGTCAGGGTGCCCTGAGCCCTCGCAGCACACCAGAGCTCAGCCTTGCCAGTCTGCCCTGCCAAAACCCAGATCCCTGCAACACTCACCCATCAAGAAATAGAAATGTCAGGTCTGAACTCAGGTATAAGGAGCTAGGAGAAAAAGATGTAGAAAAAGTAAAAAAAAACTCCTGCAGAGCTGCATGGATGGAGACAAATGAAATCCGATTAATGACGCCTCTTTTCCTTCTATTTTGATGTCCTGTGAAAAAGAAATTAGCATAGCAAATTCTGCTTTATCTCTGAAGGAAATTTCAGATCCTTATTCTGAACCCCTCTCCTTTTTCGGGGAATAGAAAGCCAGAACGGAGATCTTGTCGGCTTCAGAGGGGAGATTTGTCACGCATCGGTGATGGCAGGGGCGGGCGCCACCCAGCCCTTGCTGCCTGGCCACAGGGACGCCACTGCCACCCAGCCTCTGCTCAGCTGCTGCCACCCCTGCGCTGTGCTTCAGCCTTACTGCAGCTTGCCAGGACTCCTGGATTGTCTGAGCCCTCTGGAGGGGCACTAAAAACTCTTTTTGAACATAGCTTCCTAAAACAGACGAATGACAATGTACAGAGGAGGAAAATAATTCAATCACATTACAGTTAAAGAATGGTGGAAATTACAGTGAAGCACTTAACTTGTATTTAGCATAAAAAACATATGAAACAATACAAACATCAAGATCACTTAAAAGAAACCTTCAGGTGGGAAGCCAGAATTGTAGAGGCAATGGTCTCATTCATTTTACCAACAGTGAAGCAGATAAAAACCATCATGGTGTTCTGAAGAAGAGGCGCTTAGCACGCTTCCTCATCAGTAAGTATCAATTAATGAAACAGTAGCAACATCAGTGCAATTCATCCTTCCCAATTAAACTTTCACACAGTTCAAACATGCTCTCTCAGATGTTTTGAGTTTTGGATTTCAAAATACTTCTTGTACTTCTTGAAATACATGCCCAATCTCCGTAACATATTTTGGTTGTCAGTATCAGTCATACATAAAGCAGAGTCCAGACCAGAGAAATGTGGAGAGAAACGAAACAAAAATCTCCTGTTTCAAGGATATTTGCTTTGTAATTCTCCACTGATGCTTTCTCCAGTACCAGTGCTGAGAAAAGCATGANGAGGCGCTTAGCACGCTTCCTCATCAGTAAGTATCAATTAATGAAACAGTAGCAACATCAGTGCAATTCATCCTTCCCAATTAAACTTTCACACAGTTAAAACACGCTCTCTCAGATGTTTTGAGTTTTGGATTTCAAAATACTTCTTGTACTTCCTGAAATACATGCCCAAGCTCCCTAACGTATTTTGGTTGTCAGTATCAGTCATACATAAAAATAAAGCAGAGTCCAGACCAGAGAAATGTGGAGAGAAACGAAACAAAAATCTCCTGTTCCAAGGATCTTTGCTTTGTAATTCTCCACCGATGCTTTCTCCAGTAGTAGTGCTGAGAAAAGCATGATCTTTAAGGGTCCCTTCCAACCCAAAGCATTCTGTGATTCTGTGGTTTATCTAAACTTTCCTTACTAGGAAATGTCCACCATGCTTTGTCCAACAGTGCAGTAAGTGCCCTCGGTAACCTTATTTGTATAAAGGTATTTTTGCTTTTTGTACATTACCATAAGCAAAAAATGCTATTTTTTAAAAATCGTAAAATAAAATTACATCTTTACAGGATATATATATTAGGAGACACTGGAGTTCTCTACCTCAAAAGGTTCAAGACCACTTGTACAATCTTTCTCAGCTCCTTCAGTAAGGCAGGTCGTTTACTTCTATTTGCAAGAGCTTAAAGATGCTCACAGGCAGACACATACCTTCCCTGTGTCCCCACACCTACCTGCTTGCCTGCCCAGACTAAAGCAGCCTGCTGCAATATAAAAATGGAGAAACCTTATCTCATATACTCCAGAGCCAATTTCTGTACTACTGAACCATTCAATTTCAAAAGAAAAGCAAGGGGCCTCAGGCCAGGTAGGCAACTCCCATGGTTAAATCTGTTCACACTTGTATTTGCCCATAAGAAGTCAGACCCCACATTTTCAACTTGTCTTCAGAGAGGAGAATGAGAAGTTTTCATTTACTACAGGGGAAGAAGCAACATCTCTGAGAAAGGAATTTACTTATCAAACTTCAAACTACAGGCAGCATGTATGTAAATGTTCACACTGTAGGCAAAAGCAGTGTATTTCNAGCAAATGCTTTGTAACGATCTAAAACAAACGCAGCTTCCTCTCCTTTAAAATTCCCACTGCATCAAAGGTTTACTTTGTACACTGTTTGGGCTTTCTAAAGCTTAAAATCACTGCCAGTGCACCTGCTTTCTAGGACATCATTGGGTAAATGTCCCAGCGAAGCCCAGTCAGCCTGGCTTTAGTTACCTTACCGTCTGCTCTAGAAGAGAATTAATGTTATTAGATGTGTCTCTTTCCCTGAGAAACGCTGGTGTTTGGTTACTGTGGCAGCTGTCAGGGAGGTGCAGGGGTCTTTCTGCTGGATGCTGACCCGGCAGGCTGCCTGGACACAGCCTGGTCCCGGCCCTGTGCCAGCCACCCCACTCGCGTCAGGGTGCCCTGAGCCCTCGCAGCACACCAGAGCTCAGCCTTGCCAGTCTGCCCTGCCAAAACCCAGATCCCTGCAACACTCACCCATCAAGAAATAGAAATGTCAGGTCTGAACTCAGGTATAAGGAGCTAGGAGAAAAAGATGTAGAAAAAGTAAAAAAAAACTCCTGCAGAGCTGCATGGATGGAGACAAATGAAATCCGATTAATGACGCCTCTTTTCCTTCTATTTTGATGTCCTGTGAAAAAGAAATTAGCATAGCAAATTCTGCTTTATCTCTGAAGGAAATTTCAGATCCTTATTCTGAACCCCTCTCCTTTTTCGGGGAATAGAAAGCCAGAACGGAGATCTTGTCGGCTTCAGAGGGGAGATTTGTCACGCATCGGTGATGGCAGGGGCGGGCGCCACCCAGCCCTTGCTGCCTGGCCACAGGGACGCCACTGCCACCCAGCCTCTGCTCAGCTGCTGCCACCCCTGCGCTGTGCTTCAGCCTTACTGCAGCTTGCCAGGACTCCTGGACTGTCTGCGCCCTCTGCACAGGGGCACTGAAAACTCCTTTTGAACATAGCTTCCTAAAACAGCCGAAGGACAATGTACAGAGGAGGAAAAGAATTCAATCCCATTACGGTTAAAGAATGGTGGAAATTACAGTGAAGCACTTAACTTGTATTTAGCATAAAAAACATATTAAACAATACAAACATCAAGATCACTTAAAAGAAACCTTCAGGTGGGAAGCCAGAATTGTAGAGGCAATGGTCTCATTCATTTTACCAACAGTGAAGCCGATAAAAACCATCACAGTGTTCTGAAGAAGAGGCGCTTAGCACCCTTCCTCACCAGTAAGTATCAATTAATGAAACAGTAGCAACACCAGTGCAATTAATCCTTCCCTATTAAACTTTCACACAGTTAAAACACGCTCTCTCAGATGTTTTGAGTTTTGGATTTCAAAATACTTCTTGTACTTCCTGAAATACATGCCCAAGCTCCCTAACGTATTTTGGTTGTCAGTATCAGTCATACATAAAAATAAAGCAGAGTCCAGACCAGAGAAATGTGGAGAGAAACGAAACAAAAATCTCCTGTTCCAAGGATCTTTGCTTTGTAATTCTCCACCGATGCTTTCTCCAGTAGTAGTGCTGAGAAAAGCATGATTTTTAAGGGTCCCTTCCAACCCAAAGCACTCTGTGATTCTGTGGTTTATCTAAACTTTCCTTACTAGGAAACGTCCACCATGCTTTGTCCAACAGTGCAGTAAGTGCCCTCGGTAACCTTACTGGTATAAAGGTATTTTTTCTTTTTGAACATTACAAAAAGCAAAAATTGCTATTTTTAAAAAATTGTTAAATAAAATTACATCCTTGNGTATTTGCCCATAAGAAGTCAGACCCCACATTTTCAACTTGTCTTCAGAGAGGAGAATGAGAAGTTTTCATTTACTACAGGGGAAGAAGCAACATCTCTGAGAAAGGAATTTACTTATCAAACTTCAAACTACAGGCAGCATGTATGTAAATGTTCACACTGTAGGCAAAAGCAGTGTATTTCCAAAACTCACTTATGTTTTTTACAGAATTAAACTTTGCATCTTATAAAACAGAAAGATCTTTTAATAGAAGAGGAAATATTTAACCTTCTCGAAGTCAATGTCTATCCTCTTCTCTATGATTCCTCCTGCGAAGATGTGAAACAAATCACAGGGAAAAGAAAGGAAAAAAAAAAAAGGGAAAAAAAAATCAAGCAGAATAGCTGATTGGGAAAGGGTGAGTGCTTTTTCTGCTAGACCTTTTCATCTAGTCTGAATATGTTTCATTTCTATTCAGTTCTTGTGCAGGACACTAGGATTATATGTATCAACTTAATTCAGTGATAAGAAAATCCTTACTATAAATCCTACCATGTGGGACAAATCTGTCAAGATCTTGATTATCAAAACAAATGAACAGACAGTAAAATGTGACATACACAGCATACACTTTACATGATAAATTAGCCCTAGCACAACTGACACATATACTTTAAGTGGATGTTGAGGTTGCTATGGCAAACAATGTCTTTCCTTCCCCAGCACCTGAATCACAAGTTTTCTGAGCCAATGAGTTCTAGCAAAAGACAAAAAATTTTTCTGTAGTTAAACAGTATCTGCATACAACACATTTCTCTGCCCACTGTGGTCTCCTTCAAAAGTTACTGCCCTCAAGAGTGACCTCATCCTGTCACTGGAGTGAGTAGCCAGAAGCCCTAAGGTTGTTCTTTGCCCCTGCAGCAGATGTGTTAGGGATTTATTGTAATGCTTTAGGGACCCGATAGTGATGGTCCAATAAATTAGGAAACCCACACAGTGAGCAACAACACTGTCAGCTCAGGGAAAACAAGAGTTCCTGTCTCAAGCTAGAAATCTGAAATGAAATGCAAGTGCTTTAGCTACTGAAAATTTTGGATGTTATACATTCCTCAGACATGGGTTGTCATGTAAGAACTGAGGTTTTTTCAGAAACACTCCCACTTTTGGTTGAAATTAAAATTGTAGGAAAAAACTCCAAACCAATGTGATCTCAGCATACTTCTCATCCAAAACTGTGTTTAGAAATCCTAAAACAGAAAATCAGGGATACATTTAAAGAAATTGAGTAAACCCCAGTGAGAATTTAGTAAGGCGTCCATTACAGCTATTTCTGTTACCAAGATATGACAATGCACCAAGAGCTCTTCTGCACAGAGACCAAAACACTGGATAGAGTACATTCCTGACACGAGGTGTTCAGAACCCCCTTCAGGACAGGCTCACCCTTGCTGCAAAAAAATGCATGAGTCTTACGCAGTAAGCCAGCTGACAACTTCACTGCTTACTCCTCCTAGAAATCCACCAGAAATTCACATTAGATTAGCTTCTCCCAGCTTTCCTAACAAAACTTTCAAAACAAAGCTGTATTCTCACTGACCTCAGAGAATGTGTCAAATTATCAAAAATTCCTGTTTAGCTGTTAATTTCTGTGATTACAGGGTGTCTTTTTTATTTTAAATTACAACATACACATATTGATCACCAGCAGACCCAGCTATGACCAGATCAAAATCACCATGGGAAATGCTCAGGTTTCTGTATCTCTAGGAAGGACTGCAAAAGGCACTTGTGTCATCTTTCTTTGCCAACTGTAGGTCATTGTATAAGCATTTTGCAAAAGGTTACAATTCGACTGAAAAAATTAATCATCTAGCTGCTTTTCTGAACATATGCTATCCTAATGGCAAGTTAAGTGATAAAATAAGAATGAGAAGCAAACATCTTAAAAAACTGCCATCCTCACCTGGTGTGTTTAAACCCTCTCTGTACAGTAGGTGAAAATTTATATAACAGTTTATTTTCTGTTTGAAAATACTTTTTATTCCTTCAGGTACAAGAAGAAGAGCAAACAATTCTATGGAAGTGGAAGAGATGATTTAAAAATAATTATATTTGACTTGTACCAAAAAAACCCTGGCAGTAAAATACTTACATAACAACAGAAGTCAAGTTTCACACAGAATTTTTGATACAGGGGCATCAAAGTACCTCATAAAATCAGGTAAAGCGATGACCATTTTACAGGGTGTGAATGATGAAGAAATCTAGCAAAGCATAACACTGAAAAATGACAAATAATTTTCAAAATTCAGTACCAGAGTAGAAAGTACCAAGAAACCCCATAGTGAGGGAGCTGCCCAGCACCAGGCAGGTGATGGCACATACACCAGAGGATGGCATCTAATGAGCTGTTTGGGATAACAAAACCATTTTCAGATTTTTATATACATTGCAAAGAAACAAAACCAGTATGGTATTAAATCTGACCTTGAACAAAAAACTCTTTGAGGGGAGCTCTTACAATAAGCTGCAATGAACACACATAACATTCATATCAGCTTCCAGCTAGCAACACAAACCTATGCAGTTTTATCACATTTTTTCCTTTCCTTCCTTTACTGTATGGTGAGATTTTAATTTTGCATATTCTGCTCCATATTTCCTTTTTTCCTACACCCCACATAAATTCTGTGCCTTGCCACAGCTCTGCATTTATCTCCCAATTCATCCATTCATGACCCCAAACAGGTCCCTGCTGCTTTTATCCATCACATTCTGCTCCTTCACAACTCTTCTCCACTTTATTTCCCTTTACCCTTGGCTTCAAAACTTCCCCAGCACTATCCCTCCTGTGCATCCTCCCAAGAGCTGAACTCTGAAACAACCTGTCTGTCTGGCAGAAGGCTGTAACGGAGAGGAGAGGAGTCCTCCTCAGGCTGCTGTGGCTGGCAGATGGGAGAGCCCACCGAAGCCTCTGGAGCAGCCTGGGCTCAGCCCCTGGGGCTCCTCCCCACGACAGCGCCAGCCTGGATATTACAACAAGCAACAGCTACACATCTGCTTTCCCTGTGCACAGCAAAATAAACCAGGATGCCTGGGCCACAGGTTTGATTGATTCTTTTTGTCTTTCACTCTGCTCCAGAAGTCAGTCTGGTCAATGCTATTTCACACTCTCCAGCGCAAGCTTTACTGATCTAACCTCTGACTAAACACAGATTCATCAAAGCAGTACCAGAGGAGGCAATATTTATCCTTTGCAACACACAGGGAATGTCATGTTACAACTTCCTCCTGGATTTCCTCTTCTATTAGGAGAGGAGGGAAGGGAGGAATGGGAAGGAAGACTTGCACAGCCGAAGTGAGTGCCAGCACTGGAAACTAATGTCATGTATTTATCCACTCACATTAAGTATGGAACAGGCAGTCACAGTTCGTGTTCCCTCGGCACTCTTGAAATTCTTTTCCTTTCCATCTTCCAGAGGGTGACAGAAAATAGCAGTTACTGACAAATGCTAGGGGAAAGCACAAGACCTAACCAATAAATATTATATGCATCTGTATCTCTAACACTCCTTCAAGTCTAAACAAACTAAATATGAGAATTCCCATAGGAAGTCATAGAAGCTGCCAATTCTTTTCAGAAAGGCAAATAAATGAATTTTTTTACTGCTTCCCTACATTTCTTTAATAATCTGAATAAAAGTTGCCAACTAGTGACACAGCAGAACATGTTCATTTGTCCACACAAGCCAGACTTTCCCCTGACCAATGCCCAGGTGTGAAGGGAGGTAATTGCTGAAGCTGTGGGAGCATTGCCCTGGCACTGCCCACACTGGAGGTACACAGCAGACACACTCACAAAGAAATAAGGCTTCATCATCTTGTCACATAGGGGACATTACTTCTTACACAAAAATGACATCTAGAAGGATTCCTATGTGAACCTGGTGTGAAGTCACTTCTACCTCTTCAAGCTTGTTTCCTCTCCAGCCACCTGCTCTTACTCCTTCTTAGCTTGTTATCTGGAAGTACTTTTCTCAAGGACATTTTCTCAGTTCTATTCAATGGTGGGTCTATTGCTGACTCCTTTAGTGCCTGCTCCATATAGACTAGATTGTTTTTCTATATGAACTCAAAGAAAGGTTGAGCCACACCACAGCTTGGCTATTATCAATCCTGCCAGCTTTGATTGAATATTTCAATTTTGAGCCATTTTGCTGAGATAACATATTTGTAATCACTTCCTATTTAAGGTGCTCACCGTACCACCAGAGATCCAGACATCAAAAGCTCATCTGTTACTCTCTCCTATCATTGTCCCTGCTTCCACAGCCCTTACCTTAACTTTCTTAACTTCTTTTTTAAACTCATCTTTACTTCATTTGTTTTTTAAAAATAAGAACTTAACATTCCTCCCCTTGCATCTCTCTCCTGCTCTTTATGAAGCTCTTTTCCTTCAGGGATTCCTTCTTCATCAGGTCCCTCACAATGAAATCCTGACTCTTCCTCTGCTAAAACTGAGTTCTGAGTTTCTTGACAGACAGGTAGTGACCAGCAACCTCCTGAACCTCTGTCTTGTGCTCTGAACCCAGTACGTTGGATAATATGAAAGAAACAGGCCTCTTCTCCCAAAAAGATCTATTCCAGGAATTTTTTTTCCAAACCTGACATATTACTGGAATCCAAGGCAATCTAAACTTAAACAGCAGGTGGATCATGTTAGAGACCTAACTAGCACAACATAGAGCCAGGAATTAGGACATGCAAGTATTTCTGATGACTTGAACAACTGAAAATATTTTCACAGAGAACACACACTGAGCCTGTAACTGAATGTGCTGTAATCAAACAAGTTTTCAAAAGCTGAGAGCAAGTGCTTACCTCAAGAAACCATAGTAGGGCATCAAATAACGAAGAGTCACCACCCTGAATACTCACAGCTTGACCTCTGGGTGCAAAGCAAGGACCAGTGTGCCTTCTCATTTCCCATTTTAATACCTAAGGTATCACTTCACATAATTATTGAGTACTACATTGGCAAATTGAACCACAAATCTCCCTTCAAAAGGCATGTGCTTTTCACAGAAACCCATAAAAATTGACCTGATTATTCACCATGTTCCCCAGCACAAACTACCCAAAGCTTCAGCCTGTGGCCCTGCATGCATCTGCCCTATGCTGTGTGCTAATTGAACCACAGACGTGCTGAAACAGTCAGCTGGAAAAGAGCCACCTTATCTTTGTGCTCCAAAAGAATTTTTAAAAGGAAAATGAAACTCCTGTTGTGAATTATGAGAATGAGAATCCTTCAAATACTGTTAATAGAGTGATAAGAATTACCTTTTATTCATGTCTGTAATACTCCTATCAGCAAGGACTTACCCTCTCTCCCTAAGCTTCAATTTAAGATTTTTTTTTTTATTTACAGAATTACTTTCCAGAGATATATATTAGCACATTTTTTTCAAAACAGATAAAACATTGCCAAAATAATTACTAAACACATCTTTCCCTGCAAAGCCAACCAAGGTCTCAGTTCTGAAAACTTGTGTTATTAATGAATGGCACACGGCAGCAAACTAATTGTATGTAAAGTCAATGGGTGCATGTTTAAGAATTTTAATTACTGTTCCATTATTGCTTTATATTCAATACGTAACATACAGGTAACACAGCCTTTATGATGATAAGCAGTTTAATTAGAAAGCCAAGATAAGAAAAAAATGCCTTTAAAGTTACAGAATTTGTTCACGCTGGCCATGTGATAACTTGAGCACATAGTTTTCCTTGGTATTTTAAAATATGAAAAGCTAATTCTACCTAAACCTTTGTTTCCTTGCACTACTTGAACTGCTTTATCTGCCATTTTCTTCCCTCTCTTATGGGTGTGAACAGCACAGTTTAATTGGATCACAAAGCTCAGTCTCTGAGGAGGCCCACACGAGCCCCACGCTCCGCGGGCCTCCCAGCGAGCCGAGAGCAGCCTGGGCTGCGCGCTGCCTGCCGAGCACTTACCCCTTCAGCAAACTGTCTCAGAGGATGGCCATTGATTTCCTGGTTATTATGAACATGAAATTATTGAATGGCAGATGATAGAGTGTTTGGTCCTACAAGTGTTTTCCCAAATGGGTTATCCAGCCAGTGTTGCCATGGCAACGAGGCTGTTTGACAGTGCTTATGACAAGGAAGTCTTTGCTCAGAATTCAGCTACAAAAGAGCTCCTTGCTTCCTATCTTATCCTCCCTGGTTTTATCCAGCATCTCCTCAGTGCCTCCCCAGACAGTGCCTCCAGCTGGCTGCTCCAACACCAGCCAAGGTATGGCACTGCTGCCAGCCTTTAGTCCTCCAGGAGAACACCCTGTCCTGCTTATGGGAAGTGACACTTTTGCCTAAGATAATATCGATTCTCCTAAGATAAAGTATTAGTCTGACAGTCTTGAATCCACTGGCAACACAAGTTCTGTTCCAGGACACACAACTGAAAGCCTAGGAAGAATCATGCTCACAAATCAGCCATTGCTTTGCACTATTAAAAGTTAAATAATTTCTTCACCTTCCAGCCATGACTCTTTGCTTGGTTTTTTTTAAGCCCTTTTTCTACTAGCAGGACATAGTCTGAACACTTTAAAATAAAACCTGGCTACTCACCTTCTCCAAGTGCTGACATATTTGATCAAACTTTCTGATCATTTCAGAAAATGCCTCTCTTTTTAGCTTCTGACTCCCAAAAAGAGCTGTTTCACAAAACCAAAATTCCATGCAATAACAGGTTATGCCACTTAAATGGGCTCACCCACATTTTAATTCACTGCTTGGTTTTCCAGAAAGGCAATGACAGGAGAGGGAATTACTGAAGAACAGCATGAAAAACTCTGGCTGGTTACAGCAAACTACCATAAAGCTGCAGCCAGAAAGGTTCATGTGCCTGGGCTTTGCTGCCCAGGTTGGTAACTACTCTTCACCCCACACAGTTACCACCCTTTTCCACTCTGTCTCAGTCCACAATAAATTTTGCTATACTTTTTTCCCATGCTGGGTGGAGATGAGCAGCATCTCGGTGCCGCTGCTTGAGTTGTGAGAGGTGGGTGGGAAAAGATTTATGAAATCTACTTACATTTTTGACAGGTATCAAGTTACCTTGGCAGAAGGTGGAAAAGTTCACCTGGGAAAGCCATAAGCAAGCCCCATTGTGAAAATATAAGTTAAAAATGTGCCCAGATAGTCCCCAATATCTTTAACAAATTAGAGGTTTTTTCCTTCCAATCTCCAATAAAAATCTATCCCAAAAGGTGGGGTTTCTGTCAAGATGGAGAAGTACAACTAAAAACCTTTAATGCACCCAGCATTAATGGGGACAAGTACTGACCAGATTCTCAAGAGAAATTAAGGACTAGTAATGGAGTGAGAAAACTGAGATATGTGTCTACAATGAAGTTTAAATGTTCAGTCTGTGCCAGCTATCTTGTTTCTGTCTAGAAATACTTCAGGTCTCAAAATATTTGTAAGTGCATTAAAAAAAATATTCCTGGTACAGCCACATCTGCTGCTAGCAGCATTTTTATAGGACAGCTTCAATTAGAGTTGGCTCTTGATGAGCCTTATCTAGGCTGTGCTGCACAAAGCAATAAACAAGGCACTGAAAGCACATGGAAAGCTGCAGCTTCATGCTGCCATCAGCCCCCACTGTCATATTTTCTCTCCTCTCATACCCTCCTTCTAGCATACACAAAGCTGTAAATGTTTTAGGGCTCTGTGATAGCCCCTGAGAAAAACAGGGAGCATATGTAATGTATTTTCACATGGAAAAAAAAAAAGGAGATCCTAATTTCTAAAGTGTGCCTTCTGTCCAAAGTATACCCTTGACGCTAACTCGGCTGTGATGCAAATCACTTTACAGAGATTACTCAGCAATAGATGATTCCAAGGTACCATCAGAAGGGTATTAGTCAACAATTTCTCATGAAGTCCAATTACATGTTTTCTATATAATTCCCTGACTACCCACTAAAATTTTGCTGATATTAGCCCATCTAAAAGGCATTCCAGGGACCAGGAGCACAGATAATATCCATTAAAAAACCATTCTGTGGTTTCTGTCAAATCTAAGTTAAATGCTCTGTAGGGACTGGAAAGCTGCTACGAAATTGCAGATTCAGGATCTATACAAAACACAGACAATACATCAATATACTCTTCTTTTTAAACAGAGAGGGGCATTCAAATATGTGAAGACTGAGCTGAAAAGGATCAGTGGCATCCAGTGGCATAGTATGCATTGCCTCTGAGTACCACTGTTACGTACCTCTGAGGACCTGACTGGCCCACAGACGTAATTGATGTCATCTGGATTTTCTCAAATTTCTCATGCAAATACAAAATCAGTACCAAATGCATGTAATTATCGATAGGAAAAAAATGATAAGATTTTTTGTAAGATCTTTTACCCTTCTCTCTTTCCACCTAAATTGTCAAAAACGTGTCCCTTCCAAAGACATTTAAATTCCTAGATGGTTCAGGGCACAGGTCATGGATACAAAGCCCCTCCCCTGCAGGTCATAGGTTTGACTTCAACCTCAGTTTACTACGACCAGACAGCTGTTTAATGTTCTATTTGAAACAAGCTGGCAGTTTCAGGCAAGTTCCTACTGGGCAGGTGTTTGCATCATTAAAATCACACCACTTTATTTTCAATAACACTGTTGGCAGTGTCAGCGAAGAGGCCAAGGATGGAGTGGAGTTGGGCACTGCATAGATTCTCCTGAATGAGACTCAAAGAGCTTTGGCTACTTTAGGATTGGTGTATAATGCTGAGTAACAGAGAGAAACATAAGCTATCATTGATTTCCCTGAACTTGTTCTAGGAACAAGATAGGAGTTCTCCACCTTATCATAAGTAGCCAACTCTTTCTTAAATCTTCAATTTCTTATCAAGAATTCCTTATCTCATGGGAATTTTCATATAGTGAAAACAGATCTGAAATACTTCAAGGTGGAAGCAAGTCCCTATAAAAAAAAAAGAGCACTATTTTGGAGGGGGCAGGGGTGGTGAGGGCATTCATTTTGGGTTTTGTACTGCCTTTTCACACTGTTTGCCAAAACAGAAGACTTAAACTGCAGTTAAAGAAAAAAAGAAACTGCAAAAGAGAAAAACTGTGAAGCCTTAATGTAAGTATATTTCTTATTTGTGGGACCTCCAGGAAAAAAAAATCACTGCTTTATTGATTTATGCTACAAAAAATAGTATAAGAGAGTACAGAATTGAAATGAAACTTACAAATCGACCTAACTACTATCCTTAACTGAAGTCAGTGCAGACAGCTCATAGTCAGAGTCCCAGAAAGTAAGAGATCAGCTTCAGCATTTTTTGCTACAGTTAAAGAGAACTGTAGCAAGCTGCTCATCAGGGTATCATGCTGGAAAAACCCTCCAAATACTTTTACACTCTGTAATATCTGCCCTTCGACTTCATGTAGAAGGGAGCATGTTGCTTCTGTCAAGATGAGAAATTTTGGGGCCATTCATGGGCCAAAGGAAGCAGAAAGAATGTTACTGGGGAGCTGACTGGGTACACACCGATTATCCCCACTTGGCTAAGTTGTTAGAAGTAAGATTTTTAGGGATGTGAAAGAAAATAGTAATTTGATGGTGCTTGGCAAAGTTAGTGGAAACAAAATGTACAGAGAACAGCTTTCAAAAGAGAGATTTAGTGTGTTCCTGAAGCCATTAAGTTGAAAAAAAATTACACTGCAAAGTTGGGAAAATGGATGCTAAGGAATATCCCTTTTTTGCTTCACTGAAAGTCGCTTGAAGTGATCTCATTTGATTATGACTCTGAAAAGTGAATGAAGAAACTGAAAGGCTACTTCCCTCAAACACTTCAATTTTAAAATCCTGATTACAGTCTTAGTACAGTGCAATCCTGTATAAACACAGTTGTTTAAAGATAATACTAGTTAAGCTTATTTTACTATAGGCAATCCCAGCAAGCTTTAAAAACAAAAAGAATACATCTACTCATGAGGCAGAATTTTCCTATAACATAAATAGCAAATTCAATCTGCTCTTAAAAAAACTACTCCATTTTAAAAGCAATTAAGAAGGGCATTTTCCCCCAGCTTGACTTGTCAATCCTATTAGACCGAATCCTAATTAAGGGTGGAAAAGTGACTATTTTATCTCCCAAATGAAAATAATTTAGTGCAAGTTAATGAGGACTGGCTTATAACTGATTAGTCATTTTGATTCTGGCTTGTTACAGTGGTAGAAATTACCTTCAAAAGATAAAGTAGGATCAGCAGTCACTTTCACACATTTGAAAAACAAACTGAGCTTTCCTTTGTGACCAGATTAAGTATAAAAATATCTGAAAACAATCATTTCTCCACATCACACTTTCAACAAGTAGCCTTTGACTAACAAAGGCCAACTATCACTATGAAAGAGAAGAGACCAACCTCACAAATCCTTACTCTCCTGAGCAGCTTTCCATCACCATTCCACAACTCCACACAGGGATGCTGACATGAAGATTTTTAAAATCAAGTTTATATGTGTCATCAGGTGCATTTTTGAAACTTAGCTCATTGCAATGTGCCATGGCAAATGCTGCACAAGAATAACAAGCCCTGCTCAGCTTGTTCAGAAGGCATCCAGGGCAGCTGGCATTCAGTGCATCAGGAGACAGGACTGCACAAAGCAAAAATACCTTAAAACAGATCATCTACACCTGTTTTGTTCCTTACATTCTGGATAACTATGTGGTTGTGTAAGAACTTGGATTTCTCAGTATCATTTAAAAACATTCAATTCTTTCATAACAACTGATGTGTTCTACTCCCGTGGCACCTCACCCATCCTTGAGAACCATACAGAAATGGAGTGATGACATTTCACTTTCAACATTTTGTGTGAAGATAAAAATAATGTCAAACAACATCCTAAAGCCAGATTATTGGATGCCTGAAAACTCATCTCATTTACTCATATGGACACAGGTACCAAAATGATAAAGGATTTCTGGCTTCAGAAATATAAATTAAAAACAATTAAGATTGAACTGGTCATTTCCCTACCTCAAGAAACCAGATTTATGACTGATTTAATCCACTTGAAGCAGAGGTCTTTTCACGTAATTGCCACCATTGCAACAAAGTAGCTCTTCTACTTGGTCTATAAAAGTTCCAAAGGCCATAGCATGGTTTACTGTTAGCATCAACCACCACTGAGACATAACTTGGCTGGTATTATTCATACTTAA
>VZTR01017795.1:5149-33241 GCA_013400775.1 Chaetops frenatus | reverse complement strand
TTCTCCTTTGAGTTCTAAATGGAAGTGCAATTGCCAATGAGAACCAATCATGAGAACACCAGGGTCTTACATGATTCTTCTGTGGGTGATTTAAGTCTGTCCATATTCCAGAATGTCTTGGAAGTTATTTTGCAGAGGCTGGCTTAGAAATGCTATTTCTAAACAGTTTTACATATTTCCAAGCAGGCTTTTTGCCACATATTAAGAATGGGCCCTGTCATGTAGTCATCCTGATGATTACAACTTCAATTTAAGTTTATTGAGACTTTTGAGTATAACTCTAATACAGGATGAAAAGCACTCATGACATCTGATACCTATTAATTTGGGAATTCACAATTTAATACCTTCAGTGCTATGAGTGTCTTACTTATTTGGAAATACATTTCAAAGAGTGTTTACTTGTGCTTATAATGACATTATGCTGAGAATATTTCCCCTCAAAGGAATTTATCATATTTTGTTTGCTATTACTAACATGTTTTTTGAGCTGTTAGTCTGAAACAAATATTTAGACAAGTGAAGGAAGTAGTATTATTATTTCTCCCATTGCACATTAGTAAAATGTAAAGTACTGTGCACCTAGATTGTTATCTGTTTCTGATGAAGCTTGTGATTATATTTTCTGGGTTTAGTTTGAAAGCTAAGACATCTGTTTATCTGGTGCATACAGAATAACTCTCATGTCTCTTCATCTCTTAAATTTTCAAAGGCTTTCATTCTGTTTTAAATCCTTTGAAGAAGAAGTAATCAAAGACAAAAATTATCAGAGGTACATTTTTGTTTTCCAAACAATGAAAATAACAACGCTCATCATACTCCGATTTCAGGCACTTGCAATGAAACTTCAAACCTGGAGATTTGCCACAGAAATCAAAAGTAATATGGGTAGCAGCAAACTCCAAAGTGCTGGCTGGATTACAGTTAATATGGGTATACCCCCCCTAGACTTCAATTCATCATATAAATTTAAACCAGGCATTTAAATAATAAAGACCAATAAGGCAATGCAAAGACATCAAAAAACATATCCCATCACAGCATGACAATGCATCAAAGTTTTTTCTTCTCCTTTTTTTTATTCAGATAAAGAAACCAGGGAGAATAATGGTGAAATGCCTTTGTAGCACAAATCATTCTGAAAACAGAACATTGAACAAATAATATTTTGTCATTCAAAACTGATTTTCAATTTCAAAACTTAGATTGAAGCAATATTTTGCAAGGAGGAATCAATATATTCCTGTAAAGAAATTGGCGTTGCAGTTGAACTCTTTTAAGTAACATTTCTTTCTTGCCAAATCTATTCAAATTACAGTTTTACTTAGCACTTGAAGGGATATTAACAGAGGTCTTTCTTGAAGAACTGAAAAGTTTTCTATGTATTTTTTATTCATTTATTACTTCTACATACACCTCCACTATGATCATGCCATTTGGAATAATCTTTGGGAAGAAGAATTAGAAGATTTAATAAAGAATAGTGGGAATGTGTGAAATGTTTTTTTCAAAATCTCTAAGTAATTTGTGGCACACTTGAATGCCGTGGGTAAAAGCCCACACAAACTTGAATCCAAACATGATCTTTAAAGATTTGCCTATTACCTTTTGATTTATTAGAGATTAGCATGATAAGGATGATAGTTCAGAACGAATTCTGTAGTCACTGATAGGATTCCTGCTACCCAGATTTAGACCCTTGTGCTGTAATTACCTACTTTAATAACCATCCTTTACAGTCAATGCAGAGAAACATGTTTTGTTAGTCTCCCACTCACCTGACCTATCATAGACTTCTGCTTCAAAATGAAGTGAATTGTCGCCCAGAAACATCTAATGGCAGGAGCTTNAATGAGGAAGGAAGGAAGGAAGGAAGGAAGGAAGGAAGGAAGGAAGGAAGGAAGGAAATAAACTTTTCTGAAGTGGGCAGAATTTTCACCTTAAAGACTCATTCCTCATTTGACTCATCAGTATTCCCACAGCAGCCCAGCCACTGAAATTAGGCTGAGGACACACTGAAAGAAAAGAAAGAATGTATCATTTTGGCTCTCAGCCTTCACTCTGGAGTGCATAGCAGACATCGCACAGGATCAGAGTCCTACAGGTTCAACAGGTTTAGCCCTGCACCCTGCACTCTGCTCAGTGACAGGTAATGGGAGTCTGATGGGTTACTGTGCTACGACTGTGCAGCCTTGTCCTGCCTCTCACCACTTTGGATACCAGTTGTACAAATAGCATGCAAATTCCATCTTCACAGTTGCATTGAACAGGAGGAGATTTCCTGCTGTGCTGGAAAGCAGGGAGGATCTTTCAAAGATGCCAAGGTTTTTGATACAGGACCTTTGCTTGGTTTGTTACTAATGTGTAGCACATTGACATCTAGCATGGAGAAGAAAAATCCCAATTAACTATCACTAAAAAGTAGCTGGGAAGCTGCATTCCTCTATATTGCTTTTGACAACATTAGTTTCCCTTATCCCTACATTCTCTTTTTAAACAAGCGTAGTTTGATTACCTCAATAATGATCAAAATATGCTTTGACAGAAGCAACATTCAGTTCATTTAATAATTATGACACCTGAGTCATTTGCCCTCAAAAGAACACATAATAAATATGCACACAATAAAAGAAAAATTAAAATTAAAAAATGGGATTTTTCAAATTTTAATCACTTGAAATTGTTGTTCTCGTTTTTCTTAAAAAGCTCATTTTGCTATCACAATTCATCTTTGAGATTGCAATGCAGGTTTCATTAGTTTGACTAGTCTTAAAAAAACAGCAGCAAGTGCTAAGAGTGGAAGCTTTCCTCCATGTTATCCAAGGACTATACATTTGCTGTCTGTGAAGAGCAGTGATGGCTTTTGCTCCTGTTGGCTCCGGGCTGCCCTCACCACCCTGTGGGCAGCTCAGATTGTGGCTTACAATTGCTTTGAGATGATTTAAACCCAAACCACTACTGAAAGTGCTTATTCCCTCAATTCTTCCTCTGCCCGCATGTTCCACTCCCACACCCCCCATTAGCATTTATGCAAAAGGAGCTGATCCAACTCAGAAGTTTTAGTACTTGGGAAGCTGGGTGTTGGACCAATTCCCAGATCTCTCTTACAAGGTAAGATCTCACATGCTGGCACAAGGGAAAAGGTGGGAACAGAGGGACAGAGAGAAGATATTGGAAGGATCATCTTCTTTAGCAGCATTTTGTGTAAAATAAAGTGTTCGTGAAAGCACAGCCTAATTCAATTCACATTTCTAAGTTTCTCAATATTTCCAAGATAGATGAGCAACTGTCACACTCTCTGACTCTCAGTTCTACCTCCCTCCCCTCCATCTGGGATCAACCTCAAGATGCTATCATCACAGCAGCAGAAGAGCCCTCAAAAGCATATTTGCCTGTCAGCTGGGTAGTTGACTCCAATTAGAAGTGTGAGGAGTTTTGTCCTATAGGTTGCAGGTAGATTTTCCTAGCCAGAATGAGTTGGCTAACAAATCTATTTGGGTTCTTTGCCTTTACCTGCATGATTTGATTTTTTGGGGAAGAGAAATAACAGTAGGGTCAGCTATATTAATCTCATGACCTTGATCTAAATGGAAAACATAGAATTAAAGTAAAAACCTAAGAAATTATTATGAGGAAAATTAAGATTTTTAAGCTGAAGTTATAAAAATATGATAAATAGAAAAGTGGAGGGAAATAAAAAGGAAAGAAAGTAAAGAAAACTAAATATATAGTAATTTTAATATACTGGCATACTGAAAATAGTGTCATGAAACATCCAAAATACACTGGTAGATCTTCTGCCTCAAATGGACAGATATTCTTTTAAAACCAACCCATGAATAATTGTGTCTTAATAAAACTCATTTCAGTGTGAATTTCAAAAATATTAAGTGAGCAACTTTTGTATACATTTGAATATTGAAAGCCTATCTGTTATAAACCAATATGCTAGTAAGTCTTCCACAGTGACAAAGATCCAAACAACTGACTTGTTGTTATTTTATTGTTGAATGTAAGTCTAAAATGGCTTAATGATTTTCTTTTTTCACAGAAAATGACCATTTTGGTTCTTGGCTTTCATCAGGTCTTGCTCCTTCTTCTGCCCTGGATATTTTCTCCCCTCTCCACCTGGAAGAATATCCCACTTCTCAGTTGTAATGTACTTGTACAAATCATTGACCCAAATACCAAGTCAGGTGTACTTGGCCACTCTTTAGGGAACAGAATGCCTGGGTCTTTGAGNAAAGTAGAAGGGGTTGTGTTCAGAAGAAGAGTTAACAAGCAATATCTAGAACATATTTTGGACCCTACACTTGAAACAATTAAGTGTAATCCATCCTGCCTCTTATCCTCTCTGCCATTTTTAAATGAGCCTTCTCAGGAAGAGAAAGCCCAATTTGTTTAACCATCCCCCGGTGTAAATCATTCAGTGTTAATAAAACATCCCATTGCAGACAGTGTCTGCCAGCAGCAGGCTTTCCTGAAATGCTACTGAGCAACAGTGAACTGCATGTGGAGGTGAGGAAAAGGCTTTTTCAACACTGGGCTTGCATGTATGTGGGGTTAAATCCTACTCTGAAGCAGGCTGATGAAAATGAAGAAGGAATTCAACTGCCTAATGTGTCTGGTGTAATTTTAAATGCCTTAGGCTACGTCTGCACCATGAGCTTGTGAAATCCAAGAGGAGCACTCTTGCAGTGCTCAAGACTCTGTTTCCACACCATTCTCATATCACAGTTTTTCACTTTGGACTATTTGTAGTCTGATCCCAGAGGCTGAACTTGGTACACTCAGTGGAAAGCATTCTCCAGTTTAGTTTATACTCCCCCAAACCTAGTTCACTGGCTTTGGAACCACTTTGTAATGGGAACCACAGCTTAGAAAAGGAAACCTGTATGAGATTTTTTCAGAAATGCACTCCTGATACAAACATCTGCAAGGTATCTGAGGCATTTAGGCAATCAGATAGGCCAGAGATTGTGGAAGACCTGTGCCTTTTTGGAGGACCACTTAGAAGGTAGGTAAGACACTCTACTATGTCAAAAATTGCAGTTATACCTCTGCTACTCCCTAAGGGGAAAGGGAATTTGATGCATACATCTGATGGCAAAATGAAAGCAAATCTGAGCCCTGTGCATATTCTGACCACAGCAAACAATCCCCTTAATTTTCCCATCTGTGAACACATACCTCTGTGACAGTAAATGAGGTATTTATATATATTTGCACAGAATCTTTTCCTTTTATCTTCTCTGTTTGTATAGTCCTATGAACCTCTGAGAATTATCTGTATTTATTTGCCTGAATCCTCCCATTTGGTTTTGTATCTCTTCAGTTCTATCTTTTCTTTATTTCCAGAAATCCACATGGCAGCTTTCCAATTGTATTTATCCACTCCAACTAATTGAGTCACATAAATGTAAGTAATTTGAAACATTATTGTGAGAGATTTCTGTTTGCCTCTTTAATTAAGCAGTTGTTCACAGGTGCATACAGTTACAACAAAATTAATTGATAGCTTTATATTGCAGTTCTTGAGTCTGCTGCTATTTGGTGTTTGCAAACAGTGCCATTACATACAATATGTCTCATGTTGTTCATAGGGAACATTTCTCATTTTCCTTCAGAAAAGGTTAGGACAGATTGACCTATATATTGGAAAATCTATCCAAGCAGTAAAGGTAATTTTGCTAAGAAGGAAACAGAGCAAATGTTTATTTATGGAATAGTTTATTACCAATGGGAAGAGCTGCAACCCTACCCCATTTTTTTGTATCCATAAAAAGTATCTTGAATGCCAAAAATCATTGCTAGGGGAAGCTAATAACTTCTTGTGGACATTGTGGACACCTTATTTATTGTTGTCATGGACTTCATTGCCTTAACCATACAGGATTGCTATAGGATTATTAATAACATTTCTTTTAAGTGGTCCATTTTTTTGGATATTATAAACATTAAAAACAGTATATGCAAAAGGATTTTAGCAACAAGCCGGGAAAACTTTAGAAGAGTAAGCACATAAGTCTGACTTCATCTTGTATAACTCTCATATCTAACTTCAGGCTACCAGTAGTCTAAATGGAAATAGATAGGCATAAGTACAAGGGCAATTAATAGAATAATAGGGTCCTAGAATATCTCAGGTCAAAAGGGACCCATAAAGATCACTAGTCCAACTCCCTGCTCCTTGCAGGAGCATAACTGCACATAACTTTATAGAACTGCAAAAGATATCTTTTTGCTTTTAAATAATCTTAATTTTTAAATTATGACATTAGATTGGAACAATCAATGCAGTGCTAAGAAGCTGTGCAGAGCAAGCAGATATGAAAGCTGTTTTACAATGCATCTGCTTAATCTCCTATGATCTAAGGCTATGGATTTCAGTTTTTGGCACTAGATTCCAACAAATCTTTTGCTAATTTATTTTCGTTGCTAAGTAAGGTGATCCACCATTATCGTGATGATTCAAAAGCATGATTTTCTTTAGGCTGACTTTGGACTTGCCAGCAGATGGACTTACACTTAAAATAAGACTAACTTCTCACCTACTCATTTTCTGTTCAAATCCTGCTTTTTAGTTTGACAAAAGAGTGGAAGTTGAAATCCCCTTTACTGTCTCTGTAATTGCCTGCTCCAATGGATTCCAAATGTGGAAAGTATAACGACCTTGTTTTCTTCTTAATGCTTTCTGTTACCCTCTTATTTCTTCTGTTGCCACTTATTTTTTGCTAACTGCTAATAATTTTTCAGCTCAACCAGCAGAAGAAATTCTAAGATATTTCCTCTTCTTCTGCAAATACAACATTTCAGCTTATCTAAAGCTAGACTTACCATGTGGAAGTGACTACTTCTTTCTCTTTGTCTATGTGTTTGGTATCAAGATACATAGAATGAATTTAGGCTACAGGATTCCTTTTATAACATAGGGTATTCCTGAAAAATCTTTATTTTCTATTTTCTACTAAGGTCTTAATTTAAGACCAAAATACATGTTTAAGTTACTAGGCAAATACTCTTGTTTAGGGTGAATAAATATACAGATACGAGTCTGTCCCTCTGTTTAAACTCTGGGCAGGATTCTTATTCCTTGTAATAAAAGTAAGAAGAAGCAGTAAAAGAGTACTGAATAAACAGATAATAATTTACCATTAACTGAGATAGGAGTAATAAAAGGAGTATATTTTCTTCTACATATAGACAAACCCAAACTACTACCTTACGCTTTTCCTATGGGCTACCTCAGCAACAGCAACAATCTTCCCTAAAATTGTTTAGCATATAACAACTTCATACAGAGCAAACTCTGCTTAGTAGAGTCAAATGCAAACTTATTCCATCTAGAAACAGAGCAGAAAAGTCACACTTAAATGAAAACAAACTGTGTCCTGTGACTGAAAAAACTATAAGATATTAGGGCAGAGAGTTGGGCTTGATGATCCTTATGGGTCTCTTCTAACTTGAGTTATTCTCTGGTTCTGTGAATTGCTGCCTTCTATCGTGATAATTTGAGAGCTAAGCTGGAGAGTTCTCATACAATTTTCATGACACTGTTGGAACAGCTGATGTGTTGTTTTGCCTGGGCCAGAAGACAGTAATTGGCAGCCTTATTTTACTCCATATACAAATCTGTGTGCCGAGCAGTTGTGCTTCAGGAAAAGGAGGCAGAAACTTCCAGCAGAGGGATAGAGCATGAAATCCCCAAATATTTCAGAAGTATGGTGCTGAGAAGCAAGTGTGAATCTTTTAGCTACATTGAAAAAAATGTAACAGAGGGATGCTGTGCCTAGTTTTTCTCTCACACTTGACAGTTGCAATAGAAATCTGAAAGAAGTTCTGAAAGGAGCTACAAAAGAGATGAGGTTGAAGAGTGGTAAACTTAAGGAGCTCAAGTAGTTTCACTTCTCTAGAAGAAAAATAGTCAACATGGCTGTAATGAACATGTATGTCATTTGGAGAGAAGGCTTTTGCAAATAGAAAAGATTCCTAATACAGCAGGAGAAGAAAGAGAATAGAGACAGAGAAAAGATCGAACAGCAGAAACCTGAAGGTAGAGAAATTCAGTTGTGAAACGTGGCGTCCTTTTCTAAAGGAGAAGTTCACATATATCCAGAACTTCAGTTCTTCATATTAGTTTTGAGTATCCTTACTAAAATCTATTCTGTAGGTCATTTAGAGATTATGAAATTACTCCCTGAATAGTTGACTGAAAACCTGTGTTTGGAGTAGTCTGGAAACTAAATAGTTACAACAGCTGAGATGTGAGTTTATTAGTAGTGAACATATAGGTAACTGACTGGATAGCATATAAACCAGGAGATGGCATGATTTTCCTTCCCCTCACAAACTCAAATATAATCCAAATACTGCTGTAAAACTGTCCATATCATTCTTCATTCTCTGTTAGATGAATCTGAATACTGCTGCTCACCACTTAGTTGGGACATTCTTTAGCACCTATCAAGACTGTCAAGATTGCACCCCCTGATACTTATGCAAAATTGCATATGTGCAAGAAATTCTGTTCGATGTGGTCTAAACTGTTAAGTAGAAGAATGCCATGCAGCAGTTACTGCTGTTGGTGTTCTGTCTTGAACTTTTACATAGCATCCACCACTGCATTATGGATTCACTTCTAGGAGAGCTGGGCAATAAAACTGGGGAAGTAATCTTTATTCAAGAGAAAATCTGCCCTGATTTGTTACCATAATTGTCTACTGGAATAGAACATTATGAATGTTTTCTCATCTGGCATTATACTTAGATTTGTTCTTTCAGTGGGAAAAGACAATTTCCTTGATGCAAATACAGCAGCACATTCCCTAGCTTTCTTCAGGATCGTTAGGAAGTTTACCAGACTCTTCAGAAAGTTTGCTTAAGACTATTACAAATCACAGAATTGCAGAATCATTTATGTTGGAAAAGCCCATCAAGTCCAACTTTTAACTGACTACCACATTATCAAATAGGCCGTGGCACTGAGTGCCACATCCAGTCGTTTCTTGAACACCTCCGGGGATGGTGACTCCACCATCTCCCCACAATATTGAATAACCCTTTCTGTGAAGGAATTCCTCCTGATGTCCAGCCTGAATCTCTACTGATGCAGCTACAGGCAATTTCCTCTTGTCCTGTAGCTGCTTGCCTGGGAGTAGAGACTGACCAGACTGGCCCCTGACCTCCTTTCACACAGTTGTAAAGAATGATAAAATCCCTCCTAAGCTTCTTTTTCTCCAGGCTAAATGTCCCCAACCCCCTCAGCAGCTACTTACAGGACTTGTGCTCCAGACCCTTCACCAGTTTTGTTGCCCTTCTCTGGACACTCTCCAGCACCTCAGTGTCCTTCTTGCAGTGAGGGGCCCAAAACTGGACACAGGATTCAAGGTGTGGCCTCACCAGTGCTGAGTATGGGGGACAATCCCTGCCCTGGTTCTGCTGGCCACAGTGTTGCTGATACAGGCCAGGATGCCATTGGCCTTCTTGGCCACCTGGGCACAGATTGGCTCATATTCAGCCACTGCCCACCAGCATCCCCAGGTCCTTTTCTACTGGGTAGCTCTCCAGTCACTCTGCCCCCAGCCTGTAGCACTGCATGAAGTTGTTGTAACCCAAGGGCAGGAGCCAGTGCTTGGCCTTGTCCCTCACATAGCTGGTCTGGGCCCACCGACCCAGCCTGTCCAGATCCCTCTGTAGAGCCTTCCTCAAAGATTTATGAATCTTCATGTGGCAAATGATCATCCTGGACTAATTTATACAGCTACATTTGTTGATGAGGAGGAAATTAGTTCTAGAATGAAGTATTGCAAAAATGCACAGTAGAGTTCTCTGTTTGCTCTGTCTCTGAATTTGCATTAGTTTTACTCAGACTGGGTATAAAAATGTTTTTCTTTTTAACTGCCAGCAGTGAAAACCTTGTACTGGGATCTGAAAAATCACTGTCAACAATAAAGTTTTCTCAGGCCAAATTGTTACAATTGAGTAGACACCTTGTCTCCAGCAGGTTTGTGAAAGTACAAATAAGGGAGGCATTTGGCATTCCAGAGGGAAACTTGGAGATAGCATAGCTTTGCTGATGACATATGAGATTGACTAACATCCAGCTTACTCCCCCAGAGCTGTTGGATCTGGTAATAAAAAAAGAGTTACAAATCAAAGCATACAATTGTTTCTGAAGCAGACATATATGACTTACAGTGAATATATCAGGTAAGCATGAAGCTGCCTTTGACTCACCTTAAGCATGTGTCCATTTGACATGGTCTAGCATTTACAACCCAACAGAATAAAACCAATAAGTATATGCAGCCAGGTAACAACAAATCATTCAAAAATTTGCAGGGCTGGTAAGTCACAATTAGAAGCTTGCTTGCACACAAATGACTTTCCCAATCTACTTAGGCACCTGTGCAGCTTTTGGGTAAAAGGCACTTATCATGGCTCTTAAATGGGTAAGGATGTCATCCATTGTGAAACCAAATTCAGGTGCCAATCTCCTTTGGATGCTGAAATCAGACTGATAAACTTTGCCCTTTTTCTCTTCAGTCCTTGCCTTTTTGTCTTTCCCATTCTCTATTTGTCTGTATCTCAGACTGGATGTTAGTCTATTAGCAACTATTTTTCATTTGTTACAACTCCAGTTACTACCATTCCAGCTGAGTTTGTTTCACATTCTAAGACAAAAACAACTGCAGCATCTCCTGAGCTGCAACAGTGGGAAATAAATGATGAGTTTCAGGTTTTAACAACAACAACTGAGTAACAAGAATTTGCTCCCAGACGGACCTGGGAAAAAAAGCCCTGACTGAATTACTGTCCGGTTTAAAGCCCAGTGTTATATGCAATATTGGCCATGCAAAATGGGCTCATCACTTGTAGAATGAGGTACAGCAAGAGAGAAATTATGGTCAGCTTCCCCAGGGAGATACAGATTCAAGTGCAGGGGTGAAAAGATTTATTTTTAATCAAGTGGATAATCCTCTTCACTGTGCAATGGGAATTACCTCAGGTATAAACATTAACCATTGTAACTATTAAGTGTGAGGGGATATTGGATTAATTATTCTGTAGATGTGAAATAAACTGCTGCAGCTTTTGCGGTATGCGAAAAGGACAACGAGTCGAGAGTCTAAATTGGGCATTTAGCTCAATACACAGAAAGATACTTTGATTTAGTGATCATGTGATTTAGTGATAACAATTACAAATTCAAGGTCTAGGGTATTGAATCATGTTGAATAATACTCTCTTGTTCAATTCAACAATATTTAATGCAGTGGTTGGAAATTCCACAGTGGGCAAAGGGAGCTGGGCTGACACCTTACACTGTTTTTCATTAAGATTTGTCTACCTAACTTCTCTGGATTATTTTAAGAGTACAAATACCGTTGTTTTTAGTGATAACTACATAAAATTGCCATTCAATATTTTTATTTTGATAAAGTTTATTTGTTTGTTGGTTTGGTTTTTTTGTTTTTTGTACTTGATTGGGGGAAAATAATTTCATGTAAAATGACCATGTATGAACATGAAGATAAATATCTTATTATGAAATCATCCTTTGCCAGATGAAATTAATTCCTTTTTTCTTCCTTTACAAAAAAATAGTAACAATAGCAAGTTCTAATATATTAATTTAATTTGACTTAGCTTACCAGCACATCACAAGGGCAGTAGTTTTAAAAAGATAATTTGCAAATTCTTCAGTACATACTGCAATGATATCTCTGTGTTACAAGTTAATGGGACAAAATGATACATAATACTTGGTTAAATTCTGTTGCAAAACTCTGGAACAAAATTCTGGTTTTATACCGTGGCTATATCCACTGATTTCCACAGGATATCCACAAAAAGTAAAGAGATCAGGACAAAACATTTCTTATACAGGTTAAGAATTTTTCAGGAATGTATAAATTTTACTTTGTATCTCTACTTAGATTAAGGTTAATGTTGTTGAAATATCTAAGTCTGCTTTTTCTTCTCACTGTGATGTTTACCACCTAATAAAAATGCTGAAGTTACCAAGGAAAGATGTTTAATTTGTTCTTGCTGCTCAGTTGCATGTTGCATCCTATTTTGTAGTAAATGGCACGATGTCCCAAGTGAGCTGCCATACTGTCAGATACATTATTTATACATAACATTACTGGTTAATCAATGAACAAAAATACAGGAGTCTTTTTTCCCCTTTTCCTGTGACATCTTTAAAGCTGCAGTAGAGAACAACAATTTTGCAACGTATTACACTGTTACTCACTTTTAAATATAGCTTCAGGATTTTCCTGGAATAGTTTGCACCATGTGTCTGATTAAATCAAATGTGATTGTTAGACAAATGCAGTAACAATTTGTGCAGTGCAGAAGAGTAATTTAGTTAACTATGTAGGCTATCCTTTCCAGTTAAAAGTAAGCAAAATGTATTCCAGCAAATGTTTCTAACAGATCTTTTTAAAATCCAAAATGAAAACTGAATAGCCAGCCCATCTTGATTTTTCATGTGTGTTTACAAAAGACATAGAATTTAAAAGGCATTTGAAAACTCAGCAATTTTAGAATTTCACCCTGCATTAAAGGGAAAACAGAATTTATAGTGAATGAAGAACTGAAGTATGAAAATATATGTCTGCAAACGAGAAATGCAGCTGTACTGTGTCACAGTGTTACAGGGGATTTTTGTTTTTACTTCAGCTTATTCTGTAGTATTTTGTTCATAGACATTTCAGATCAATACAAAATATTCAGCTCTGTTCCAGTGATTGAATATGAATACATTATGTGCATACAAAAATAGTGATAATCTATGTTGATACAATAGTTCATTTTGCATTAGTGTCCTAGATGGGACAATGTTAAGAAGCAATTTAAATGAAATTCATTTAAATGTCAGCTCTCATGCTTGCGATTTTTCTATAATTGGTTATTTAATTAAAATAATTCTCATAGTCATTAATTTAGACTAAAACTTGCTGTGCACTGACATGTTTTAATTACATGGTATTAACAAAATTGATATGCTTTAAAAAAGCATGGTTAAATTTTAAACAAGAATAAATTAGAAATCTCATAGATCATCCTACTTAGAGTATTAGTAGAGAAAAAGTCAGCCATTTAAAATGTTTATTATAAACAAAGTCCCAACACTACTGTGCATGCATCATATTTGGTTCCTGTTTCAGTGTGAGGAGACTTTTATGTTAACACAGCACCTCCATCTTCGAATTCCTTTAACCAACACACAATAAATAAGGTAATGAACCAAATTAAATATTAATAGAAATCCACATAAACCACAGAAGACAGACATAGAACTGACGTTTGAATTATACTATACCTTTGATATCATTAGGACAACACATTAATGAAGTTTTAAATGGTTGGATCTTTATCTACTGTTCATGAAGACAAAAAGATTATATGAGCTTCCTTATAAGATGCAGATAGGAAATGAAAAAAATCAAGTATTCTAGTAAAACTACTTGAACAGTATAGAAGAACCAAAGTCTTAGACACTGATCGTGCAAGGTAATCTGTAGGAGCCACATGCGTTTATGAAGTACCCTGATGTCAAAGGAACCACTTTCATAAATAAAGTAGGTACTTTGTTTTCAGGACTGGACTATATTGAGGTATGATAATCAGAATTTTATTTCATTGTCTGTTAATTAGGCTAGATCTATATTACTTTGACCTTTTTAATATTCTATGATTTAATTGGATGATCAGTCTACCTCAGCCTATGATTGCCAATCACTCTATATAATATACTTCTACTCTTTCTTACTTTGACGTGTGCAGGATCAGACTCTTATTAATGTGAAATAATGATTTTATTGTGAATTGCAGGGGCCAAAAAGGATGTATACAAAATTGTAGAACTTTATTAATTCCATAACAATATAAATTAACAGTGTTGCTTTTTCTGGCAACCAACATATGAAGGATTTATACCTCTTCCAAACCTTTCCCTTTTGGTCCTCAAATTCTGCACTGCACGTCCCAGAGCCTAAAATGCTGCTCAAGACTGAGGCCTTATCCAGTATCACACTGTCACTGTCACTTATCCACTGTCTCACTGACTCACAAAACATACTGTAGTACAAAAATGCTGCAGAAAAGCAGCTCTTGCATGTGGAGAGTACTCCATGTTCTCTTACAGTCTGAGGACTGCATCCATCTAAGCGTGGCTGTCTAGAGGTGAGCTGGTGATTGTAGGCTCTTTATAGTCAGTGGAGAGCAATACAGCAGAACACCTTATTCCAAAGGAGACTCTGTGTTTGGTGAGATGAACGGTGCTATAGAGGTGGCTGTATATCTCCATTTATGATAAAGAAAAGCTAGGACTAGGTCGGAGATTTAAGGTTCAGCTAGCTGAATTCCACCCACTCTGACTGTATAGATAAGTGTGGTTTACCTCGTCTGTTTTGGTTTTGGTTTGATTTATGCATAATTACTTATTTTTTCTATATTTTTTGAACATCCATGCTCTGCAGAATCCCAAATTCTATGTGTCTCTCAGTCCTTATCCTCCATATGTATGTGAAGAAGGGAAGACCTGCTACTTCTGCAAGACAACAGGAAAACTCTTAGTCTACCAAAAGAGCACAGGAAGCCTGTAGCAGAACCAAGAACAAAATTTAGTCTGGTTAACAACCATCTAAGCTCTGGGCACCAGCAGAGTGACCCATACTTCATATTTTCCCCTGTGTGACTACTTTTCTCTTTTATTGCTGCACTGAAAAATTATTTAATGCAAGTAGTAACACAGGTGCTTTATTTTGTGAGCTGATGGGGATTCTGGCTTCTCAGTTAGATCATCCTGTCCTACAGCTCTTGCAATGAGGCTGGCTATAGGACACCACTCTTGTAGCAAAAAATTACACAAAAAATAGGGAACTAATTTATGGTATGCCAGCAACCTGAATATTGGTGTATAATGATCCTTAGTTAGTTATATTCCAACTTCCAGCATGTAAAAATATTACCTTGACTTCTCTGCTGTTCTCTGCCTGAAGCAGATCAGCTATAAGGTTATATAGTATCTGTGATAATCCTATTTTCTCTTTTCACTGTCAACACACTTCCTAAACTGTAACTAACCCATATTTACATTGTAGAAAATCATAGAGTCATTTAATTCAGGAATGATTTGCTATCACCCCTCTTTAGCAATGAAGTTCATGGGGTATAGGATCCAGTTGTGTACTTATTAACTCATTGTAATGGTAAATGAAGCTTGTGAAAGAAAAGTTTGCTAATGCTGGAGCAGGACCTCATTTACCCTCAGAATTTTTTCTTCTGCAATGTGAAAGTATCTTCAAGTGTATGTAAATATAATTTATTGATAGCCTCCCTGGAAAGTTTCCATCAGAGATATCGTCAAGACTGAGAGAAGTACATTTTCACTCTAAAATCTATATGCAACTTTAGTGGTGAAGCTTGCAATTCAGGCTGAATAGGATCAACTCTGTCAGCCTCTAGCTTACTTCATTGCCTAATACATTGCTTTAATTGAGAATATTCTCTGATTTGATATTTAAAAGAAAAGAAAAATAGGGGGAAAAAAGGGAAAGGTAGCAGTAATCTGCAGCTTTGTTGTATGGAATATTAAAAATGAAAATCTTTCTCCTGAGATAGCAAGCGGTTTCTGTCTTTACAACAGAAGGACAGAATAAAATCTGCAGTTCTTACACAAAACAGTGCAACTTGTAACATCACAGCTGTGCATCAGACCTACATTTGGGCATAGTAATTTGTTCCCAACTATGACCAAAAAAAGGAGATAAAGAGAGAGAAAAGATGAATAGAGCAATTAACAACACCCTCTCACCCCCACTGATAATTAACTTAATGTTAAAAATCTTTGGGGCTTTTTATTTTGTATTTCTTTCTTTGTATTTTATCACATCCTCTGTATTGATATCCAAGTCCTAAATAACATGCATAATTTTCAACACTGTAGCCTATGGATATGCTAAACACACTGGCGTATTTTAGGAAATGCACAAATGTAAAGATTAGATATGTGATATCACACATCCTGTAATTCCATCACAATTTGTTGATGTGTTGCCAACAAATCTGTTTCAATTTCAGGTCCAGAAGCGATGTTTTCTCTTGGAAGCTGGTCATTGCTATACAAATGTGTTAGCCCCACTTCAAGCTTAATGCTGAAAAGAATTCAGAAATAACCCTGGGAACATTTAGTATTTCCTTGAAAAAGCTGTGGATTGTCATTAACTGACAAACAGTCCGCTGCCAAGTTCTTGCAAGAATTGTATTTGTTGTCTGATGCCAAACAGCCTCTTTAAATGCTAATGAACAAAGTATGGCGTGCATTCTGTTCTTGATGGATTATGCCTATACCTTCTGTGGTCAACAGAAGGGGAATTCCCGGCCCATATGATTTCCATTCTGGCACGCAACTCTTTTCTCTGCTTACAAGGCAGTAAGCACTCAAATAGATTAGTCAATCTTATTTTTAAATTAAGTATAGCCTCCGCACCCTAATTCACATGTATGAAATCTGGAGGAACTATGCCAGGCTGCCTACGCACTGTATGAGTTTTGTTTTCTTTAGAGGATTAAGCTTCTGACTTAGTGATGCTCACTGTATACTGATATGCCTTCCAAATGCAAATATGAATGTTTCATAAACAGCTGATTTACATGTTTGTCTTTACCTCTTTGGAGACAGATTTAAGGAATCAGATTTTTAAATTGTCTTCTTTAGTGGTTTTCGTAATTTCCTCCAAGAGAAAGAGCTGGCTTCATACAGAAATACATTAAAGAACAGTACCTTACTAGCATGTGTACATGAAGTTTTTCAACCAGTAAGAGGTCCAGATTTGTATATATCAATATCTTTGATTACACCTTCAAGCCCAGCTTTCCAAGAAGACTAAATTATGCAGGAAATAGCAAGCTCAGGAGTTGTGTACTGAATAATTTTTGTGTGATATGATATTTTGTTTTAATTATCATTCAGTTACTGCTGTTAGTCAGATGATCCTCTCTAACTAGTTTATGGCCTGATGAAAAGGAAGAAAAAGCTCTTCTAGGACAGCAGCACCCTACAAGCTATGGGCGTAATGCAATTAATCTTTAGTTAAAAGGCAAAATTACAAGATATAAAATATGTTACTAATAGAAATATAGAGTTATAAAAGTGGATAGGAAAAAATTACAATTGTATTTTATTGAATCACTGTGAAGGAATTTTTCCTTCCTCAATTCATTTTTTCTGAAACTGACATTTGAGGCTGAATCCAGGTTATCCCAATATGGAACCAACTTAGCAGTTTCTGGTCTTCCTGCAACTTACAAATAGCTTTGCTAGATAATGTGAAATAAAAATTTAATTAGTTTACTTTGGAAGTAGAGCTTTCAATAAAATATGAGTTTGCAGGGGAACAAAAAAGCTTCTACCTACCTATACACATAGGAAGGATATTTATTTTTCTCTGTGATATGGACTCATCTAGGCCAGGTTGGAGGAAGCTTTGAGCAACTTGGTCTAGTGGAAGTTGTCTCTGGCAATGAAATAGATTATCTTTAAGGTCCCTTCCAACCCAAACTATTCTATGATTCCACGAGCTCTGAAAATTGTGCTTCTGTATGGAGAAAGCATGTTTTTAAGTTAGTGAGAAATTTAGTCAAAGCTTGTCCCTCTCTGTGGAGAAAAAATAGTCCTCAATGTCTTTTGAATGAAATTCCTATAGAGAAAAGGAGAAAACAAAACAAAAAACCAAACCAAAACAAAACAAAACAAAAAAAAAAAAACAAACCAAAAAAAAAAAAAAAAAAAAAAAAAAAAAAAAAAAGGAAAAAGAAATGTAGCAAAAGTATCCTGTGTCCTGAGTCTCAAAATTACTGAAAGAGCTGGAAAATCAAGATATCCTGTCATCTTCTATTCAGAATCATTTTTTAAATGGATAACCATACTTATAGATATTAATTTTACAAGAAAACAAATTTTTTTATAGCCTCACTCTCATTTGAAATGAGCAATTTCTTCTGGTCTTCCAGCTATTTATAGTAAGACCTTTATAAGCTCAAGCTAATTAATAAATGAGATCAATTTCAAGATTCTTTCCCTTGTTCAAAACCACATAATCATTCATTTCAGTAACATTTTAAAGGCCATGTCTAAAATAGATTTGCACCCATGTCCCCAATGTGAATTTTTCACTCTTTGGCAGCATGCAATAGGCAGTGTATAATGACCTTTTCTCTGTTTGGAACAGGGATTAGAATAATATATTTGACCCTTTTTACTCACCTGGGAGTGATGCTAGTCTCCATGTTCAATGAAGTAAAATATGTCTCTAGTGTCCCAAGGTTAAGGCCATGACTTTAAACTATTTAACACAAGCTATCAGGCTGATTCACCTCAGTCAGACTCTACAGAGTGGTTGGTTTTCGTTTTTCTTTTTTCTCTTTTCTATTAAGCTTAATTATATATACTTCATCACAACTATTTCTTATCCACAATGCAATTAAGGGAAATATTTTGCATTACAAACAAAGCAAGTTAACCTGGTCACATTGTGCATTATAACAAAATTTATGGCTGCATAAATGGCAGTGTAAACTTACAGAAAGACTGGTAATTATAGTGCCATTGATGGTCTTTGTTGCTTTAATTCTGAAGCAGCCAGAATGATTAAACTGAATCTTAATCGACTTCTCCATTAAAAATGCTGGCAGAGAAGCTCCCTTAACCTTTCTCATTGATTGAACACAACAATCACCATTCAATTATAATGCAAAAGGACATTTGTTATAATGTACGAAAGATGCATGAGCCATTTCCTTTTACTCAAGACAATCAATGAGATGACTCCTACCTCAAAGAAGGTAAGGTGAAGCTACTGTACCTGGAAGAGCATTAAAGTCAAAGCAGAACTCAGATAACTGCAAACACTACAGTTTTCAGGGAATGGCAGATTACCTAAGTGAAAATAAAACAAGCAGTTCTTCACTCAATGAAAAATAAATATTCTCTATAAAAGATTGACAAGAATAGAGAATTGCAAGTAAATTCCTATTTTATAAAACTAAGTGAAACTCTCACATGGAAAGAACTAACAGTCACATATGGATGTTTACTTGTAATGATTTTTTAATATCTTAATTTCTTGTTTAGGAGGAATATTTTGTGTATTTAAGTGTTTACAATTGAGAATGAATAGAGCACAGGAATCACAGAATGGGTTGGAAAGGACCACAGTTGGTCATCTTGTCCAACCTGCCTGCTCAGGCAGGGTCATCCTAGACAACATTGCCCAGGGTTACATCCAGATGGTTCTTGAATATTTCCAGTCAGGGAGACTCCACAACCTCTCTGGACAGTCTGTCCTAGTGCGTAGTCAAGTGCACAGTCAAGTTCTTCCTCATATTTAGGGGAAAATCAGGGCATCAGTTTCTGCCAGTTGCCCTTTGTCCTCTTAGTTGACACCACTGAGAAGAGTCTGGCTCCATCCTGGCACCCTCCCTTCAGATACCTATTAATATTGATGAGATCCCATCCCAGTTGTCTCTAGCAGGCCCAGCTTGCTCAGCCTTCCCTCATAAAAGAGATGTTCCAGTTATTTAATTATCTTTGTTTCCTGCTTCTGGACCTGCTCCAGGAGCTCCATGTCTCTCCTGTCCTGGGGAGCCCAGAACTGGACACAGCACTCCAGGTGAGGCCTCCCTAGGGCTGAGTAGAGAGGCAGGATCACCTCCCTTAACCTGCTGGCAATGGTTTTCCTAATGCACCCCAGGATACCTTTGGCCTTCTTGACCCACAGGGCACCCTGCTGGCTCATGGACAGCTTGCTGTCCACCAGGACCCCCATGTCCTTCTCTGCACAGCTGCTTTCCAGCAGGTCAGCCCCCAGCCTTTGCTGGTGCCTGGGGTTATTCTTCCCCAGGTGTAGGACCCTGCCTTTGCCTTTGTTGAGTTTCAGACAGTTCCTCTCTGCCCATCTCTCCAGCCTGTCAAGGTCCCTCTGAAGGGCTGCACAGCTCTCTGGGCCACTCCTCCCAGCTTTGTGTCACCAGTGAACTTGCAGAGAGGGCATCTGTCCCTTCATCCAAGCCATTGATGGGTAAATCAAATAATACTGGGCCCAGTATTGGACCTTGGGTGACACCACGAGTGATAGGCCTCCAACTAAATCCTGTGTCACTGATTACGACCCTTTGGGATCCTCTAATATCATGTGCCAAATAAGAACACTGCAATCACTAACAAACAGCACTGCTTCTGCACTTGGAAACTAAGAGAAAATATTTCAATAAACTTGTGATTTTCACAAAAACAATTGCCTTAATTATATCTTTCTTTCCTCAAATAAACTGCAAGGAAAAAAACACTGCATAGGTAACACCTCACACACGTTTGGGAAGATTGCTGTTAAAGAGGTTTTAGAAGCTTTCCAGTGAGAACAATTTTTTAAATCTGGCATATCCTATTCTGAAAATATTATTCAATTCAGCTAAAAAAGAGTATAATTTTAGAATTGGTATGGGAGTTCTTATGCCAATTCTGATATCGTTGAGGGACTGGAAACCCGTGGTGGATAGAATGAGGAGCACCCAGGTCCTTACCACTGCTAACGTCACTCACAGAGGTGGAGTCACCTCAGCTTCAGTTTGCACCAAGTCAGATCAGCCCCTGAGCTGCTGGAACTCATCAGAATGAGTTCTGCTTTCAAAGCAAAGTGTACAGGAGCTGGGGACTCAATACTATGTTTTCATCTGTAGTCCCTAAATTGTTGGAGTTGTGTCCATCACTAGATTTTGAGCATGAGAAATACATTCAAATATTTCCTTTAGTCTCTTGATAATTTTGCCGCATTTCTTTGCCATTTCCAGTAAGTCTTTGCTTTCAGGATGTATGATGGACAGGATGAGTACTATTTCAAAGTTATCCATACTCTGCTCATTGTTTTCCATTTTGCTGTTCTGCCCCTATTAAAACATTGAGATACAGTTCAACATCCATTTTTTGAGAGAAGTTAGGGCTGCGACTGGATTTTAAAAGCCCCATAATACAGTACTCATTCTCTGAATCCTTATATGCATTTCCCAGTAGAAATCACCGTATGTTGTTATCTGCCTGGGAAATTATTTCTTCTGCTGCTTAGCCTTTTTCTCATTACTCCAGCTTCTTCTTTAATGTAAAACACATCCTTTTTACAGGCTGTTAAGTATCTGTAATGTTCTCCAGAATCAAGAATAGCCAAAAGATTTGGAGGGCTGAGAAAACTACCCTGTGTAATCTAAAACCCTGAAGAGTTACTCCAAAACTTCTGACAGTCACTCTTCTGATCTAAAATCACTAATAAACAAACCAAAATAACAACAGGAAATTAAAGCAGGGGAAATATACTGTAATGGTTATGTTCTGCTGGATTACCCAGGGAATGCTGGTTTTGCTGTATCTTTTTAGCCTTTACAGGACAGATCCTGTATCCTACTATTTCTTATAGATTGATAAGCAGTTTTCTAACATCACATCAATTAATTGTTAATAACAATCAGGAGATGAATATTTTATGCTTGAATATAATAATTCTGCTTAGAAGAAATTTTCTTCTCCAAATTTTCTGTGATTTTGTGATGACCACAGTTATGGCATAAATTGCTGCATAAGATACAAATGTGTTCTTGATAATTTACATGGTAAGAAACTTTAATTTTGGAATTTTCTAGGTTTCCATCAGCTCCTATAAAATTTTATTGTGAAGAATATAATTTTCTCAGTGTTGTTGACTATGTTTGTAAATTCAAAATATAAATAAAAATAAAGTTGAATCTATTTTTCTGAATGGTGGAAAGTTGAGTATTTACTCCCAACATAAAATACTGTACAACAATACAATGTACTGTGATTTCACTGTAATTTACAACACAAGATATATTAAAACTCTGAATATGTGCAAAAGAAATTAATAGCACTGCAAGCAGAGCCCAAAGTTCTGGTCATTACCACCATTAAGGTGGTTTCATCACTCTCCCCCTTCCCAGGCTTTACATACTCTTGCATAGGAGGTGAGAAAGTGAGAAAGGTGAGATGTGAACACCCCTTCTCCATTATGGAATATTTATTCCCTTTAGAAAAATGAACAATTTGTTCAAATATAGTTGTTCAAACTGAGGGAGACTAGAACTCTCTATCCTTTATGGCTGAAGGAATTGCTACTTTCAGGAGTAACATCCATTACATCTTTCCCAGTCTCAGCCTGTCTGTTCCTTTTTTTTTTTAACCTACTTCCTCTCTTTCCTTTAATTTGGTCATAGTAAAACAGGGAATTGACTCACCATTTTTTACATTTGGTAATCCAAAGAAAAGCTGAGAGAACAAAAGGACTGACACCATGAAGTACAAACACACTCAAACATATCAGCCCCTAGCAGAATAGCCCTCTGTTTTGACAAAAGCATGTCAGCTTTAGAGCAATCCTGCTGACAGCTGCTTGTTTCTGTACCTGCTGCTTTAACCACTCATTTACACAGAACCAGCTGTTTGTTTCTTTCTTGGGAAAGAAACCTCCAGCTTTAGGGCAAAACCAGAGATATTTCGTGCTTTTCTAATATTGATTACCCATTTTATTTGCAAGACAGTAGCCAGCAAGCTTGTTGCTAGCCGACAGGCAACAATGGAGAGGGAGGTGAGTTCCCTGGCTACCATCTGTCCAACCTGTCCTGGTTGCTCACAAGTAGCCATGGAGCACTGAACTTCCAGCACTGCCTCTGCCCCTTCAGCAGCCCAGAGGGGATGAAAGCTCATGGACAGGGAGCCTGCATTTGTGGACATCAGTACAGGCAGGGCTTGGAAATTAGTCTACTGGTACAAGACTGCATTTTCATCTAAAAGTAATGATTTTCCTTTCCCTGACATAGACAAGGGTCTACTTGTATTGAAAGGCAGCCCTGTTCTGATGGAGTTAGGCCTCACAAAGAAAATAAAGTTCTTGGGAAAAAGTAAATATATTTGAGGGATTAGACAACAAATCAGAAACATAGAGCTTAAATTTTATGTCCGCCAAAATTATCACATTCCTTCATGAACACTGTAGAATTTTACTTTCCTTCAATTGTCCAGAATGAGACTCTGTTAGTTCGATTGATCCTGCCCAGCGTTACTGACAACTTCATGTACAGCTTTATGAAATTTTATTTGGAGTCAAATTCACTGCAGAGAACTCATCTAGTGTATCCCACACCAGCATGATTTCTTGACACAGCAAAGGGAAAGGAAAAATCCAAGCATTTGTTTTCATAAACTGGATATAAAATGTAATCTAAAATGCACAATGTGAAAGAGATCTCATTAAAACTATTTTAAAACTAATTAAAACTATTTCCAGTTTTAAAGTGAGATGCTTTGTAAATATAACGTCCTACACCATAAAAGCTGTCACAAAGAAGTAAGTTATTCTTAATAAATCTGTCATATTTTATATCCAGAGGCTTCACCTCATTGTCAATGTTATACAAGTCTTTTAGGTTTTTTTTTTTTGGAAGTAGATTTCTCTTGTCCATTATAAAAGAAAGCAAATACACTGAAGAGTGCTGCCACAGAGAACTAGGATTAACATAGTGGTGACTAAATTCAACAGTTCAAGCACTTTAGCAGTTCTCACTGGCAGAAAAGTTGTAGGGTATTCATGTGAATACATTGGGACCAAAAATACTGAGTGGGAAGTCTTGTTAGAATAGAATCTTTTAAGCTACTTGGAGTATCTATATTCTATTTGGACCAAAAAATAAAGAGATAGGTGTACTTATGGTATGTTGGCACTCCTATTTTCTTTCCTCACAGGCTGTAAATACTCACGTGGAAAAGAAAAAAAAACAGCTAAACTGCTGTGAAATTCATATATGTTTCAATTGCTGAATATAAATTTTGGAAAATTTTATTGCTCCCATGTTTCCTTTTTCCCAGCCTACTTTGGGATATGGCAATAAAGCAAAAAGAAAACGTAACCCTTAAAATAATGATTGTGTATTTAATGTCTATAACATGCCATCAAAATGCACTTAGGATCTTCTAGTTTGTTGTATTTAGTACTAGACTATGATTACTAGTAAACTGCTGAAAATACCTGAAGATGTGACCAGGAGGGAAATTAGATGACATAATTGTTTAATTTGAAGAAATTGAACCAAAAGATATTTCAGTTTTACTTAAGCAAAGACAGATTTCATATGCAATTAATATTTATTGGAATTGCTGCCAGTCAATCCATAAATATTATGTTCTTATCTTCCTATCACAAGAAACAAAAAAGAAGAATATAATTTCTGAATTTTCACCTTACTTATTCGGGCATAGCTTTATCTCTTCTGAGCTCCCTGGCTATCATTAGCACCTAGAAGGCAATTAATTATTGGCTAGTTCAAACAAAAGAAGCAGAAGTATAGAAGTGTCTTGCAAAATTCCAGGAAACATTGCAATAAAACGAACTACGGTGAGATTAAAACAAATGCACATTGCCTGCACTTAGAGTATATTTTCACTAAAGTGAAAATAGTGATTGAAATACAATCTAGAAATATCTGAGTTAATTTTAAGCAGCCTTACTTAATAATGATAACAGTCCAGGATTTAACGAAGACTGAGAAGGAGAGTAAATTAAACTTCAATATTCCTGGTTTGTTGTGGTTAGCTGCCATTGCTACTCAGGGTAGCTGGTATGAGGCAGCTGGAAGATCTCAACTTTGTGCTAGTCCCAGCTCTGTTATTTGATGTCTGCTGCTATGCCATTTAATCTGCTTATGTGTGAACAGCATCAGGGAGACTAAGGTGTCCAAAGAAGAATAGAAAGAAGTGATCCACAGTGACTGAAAAAAAAAAAAATATAGACTAGAAGGAAAATGAGATGATATCCTCAGTTATGACCATACTGATTTTAAAACAAAATGTGATGTCAAAGACTTGTTAAATAATATCACATTGATAGTTTGACTGAAGAAAACAATACCATGTATAAAAATTGCCTCTGTGGGAAGACCAGGTAGAGAAAATAGCTGAAATATTCATTTGCAGGTAGGTAGAAAGAATTTGAGTGAGTTTGATAATCATCTAGAGCTCCTCACAAATTCTGGGAAATGAAAATCTTCCAAATGGGAATAGAAAGGGAGAGGGAAAAAAAGGAGGGAAGAGAGAAGTAAATTCTGAAGGAGGCAACATTTCAGAGGGAGAATATAATGTTTGGAGAACAGTTTGAGATAAAGTTGTTAGCCTTCAGGAGGGCATCCCTTCTGCATAGAGCTGACATTGCAATCTGGTTATACTGCTGCAACACACTGTAATCTAACCAGTGAGAGATCATTATTTGTTTATTGACTAGAAATAGACAAAGAAAGCATATATATATATTCTTAGAACTCCTTAACTATCATTTTGAAACACTGAGATGATTTTATCATGCTTACGGGCAGAAAATGTTTTGTCATTTGAGATAAAGTAGGATGGCAGTTGGTTGAGATAAGTGGAGTGCAATAAAATAAAATATATTAGATCCATGTACAAGCTCCTTTATTATAGTATGTATTAAATCATTATTGAAGAGCTGTTCAAGAAAAGTGCATAAGAAACACCTGCACTGCACTTATTAAAACATTCTTTTGCCTGTAACTCACAAAATTATATGATACAACCAACCTGAGGTTTTCTGGTTAGTTGGTTGACTTCTAAGTCTCGCTGTAGCCTCCAAAGTCCTTTTATAGGGGTTTCTTTTTCTTTACTAAGACAGTGGTTTTCACTAACCAGTAATCATTTTTCATAAACACAGCAGCATGTGTGTGACATTCTGTGGAGAAAATGTTGTGCTGGTAATTGAGAAATATTATACCAGACAATAGTCACATAACACCAGTTGAAGTTATTTGACAACTTAAAACAAAACTATGTGCAGTATCTTTCTTACACCTCATTGCATAGGGGAAAATAAGACAAAAAGAAATTTGTAAATAAATTGCCAAATATTTGATCATATGTATCATTTAATTGGTTCATGCATGAGGCCTCTAATTCGGGTGCTAGATTCATCATGCCCCCAAAATTTAGCTTATAATGCAAAGTTAAATTCAAACGTCTGGATACCATTTATGAGCTATGTTCATGTTCCACTGAAGTTTTTATAGGCACTGTATTGCCATTGTTATCAAGAAACAGTTCTTTTGCAACAATTTAATCCACCAGAAGACAGATTAGATATTTCCCTGTAGTGGTGATACTGGAACACTGTCAATTTATGAGTGATGCAAACATTTGTTCAAATGAAAAGAAAAAAGTGTCTATTCTAAATTATACTGCAATACAAAGCTGCTTGTACATTTCTGATTAAATATATCTCAACGTGATATAGAATCCATTAAAGGTCACACAGAAAGGAGGTTTATGGAAGTGGATAAATGTTAATAATTGCATATGGCTTAATCAGCTAGTCATCAGGGTCAGGTTGATAATTCTGGATAGAATAGTTGTTGCATTTTTGTCATGTCAGGTAGTACTTTGAAAGTACCAAATGAGAAAAGTTTCAATTTTTATGTCACTATCTACTTCCTTCAATAAGCAATTTAAGCAATGTCATAATTTACATAGTGAGTTTTGTTCATGTGTGCTCATACTGAAAGATACTATATTCCCATTTTCTCCTAAAGGTCTCCAGGTCCTTGTACCCTACAGTCTCATACGCACTCTGTTGCTGAAGGTCTCTGATTTCTGTGTGCCCTTATTTTTGATTTTATGGGCAAAATATGAGTGTTTGATTTACCATAAGATAAGGTTTACCCTAAATTTGTATTTTGATTCTTGTTCTAAGAAGAATATGCTTCTTGAACCCTAGGTTACGGGAGTGAAAACAACATATTTATCTCCTTAATCTGCCCTGTAGATAAGAAAGGTTGTTTAGAGTAAGTAATTTGTCAACCTAAGAAAGAAAAAAATAAGGAGACCTTTGGTATTGCATGGTTAATACTTAAGCAGTAAAATGTTAAAGATCAAATGCACACTCCATACCCACTGTCTGGGTATACGTGTGCACTGTAGTGCAGTCTCCAGCTGTGTAACAATTGAACTTTATATAAAGATCCTCATTCTGTTATTTGCTTAATTTATTCCTTCTATTTTATCTTAATTCTAATTATGGATAAAATGTCTGACTGCAAACCATTCCTCTGATTCACACATTGCAGTACATATGTGCATGATAGTACTCACAGGAACTGACTGGTTGTACTGAAATGTTGCTAGAATGCCTATGGACTACTTCTGCCTAACACAGAATTTTTATTTAAAAAAATACCTTGATACCTTGGAGCCAGAATTTAACCTCAAACAAATTCCAATTTATTTTCCTATCACTACAATTTGGCCCTTGGCAGGTTCCTCTTGTCCTTCTCTTTGAATCCTATCAGTATTGTTCTTCTGTCTTTCTAGCCCGAGATCTAACCTAGTTGTCTGTGTTTTCTAGAAACATTTAGAGGAAGTTAACTGAAGGTTACAAAATGCCTATTTTGAAAAACATAATCCTGAATTTGTAGACTCTGTACAGGCTATTTCAACCTTAAAAAGCAAATTTTAATGATATCATTATTTTATACAAGGAATATGTCAAAATTCAGCATTGTGCCATCAGTCCATCAAAACAAAATTAGTTAATGCTAATGTTGAGATTCATATCTGTTTTTTTAAAGGTATATTTTATATTTATCTTTAATTTGTCCAGTTGCAGACTCTTGTTTCTTGGACTTCATTTTGGCTAATTTGCTCTTTGTTTTTCCTAGACATATTGTCATTACGGCAACCATCTGGAAAAACTTCCTTTTCTGTAAATATACATAAGCTCTGTAATGAAATTGATATTAATTGAGGACCTTATATGTATTTTTAAAATGAATGCCTGCTTTACTCAAGAAATTCCAAAATAGCAACAAGTTACTTTGGCAGGTGAACCCCTGCAACAAAGAGTTTGGTAAACGGTTGAAAATTAATCACTGGGAAAAAGTAGAAGATTTTATGCCATGTTAATTCTAGAATGAACAGCATATACACAGCACAAGCTGTGATGTATAGAACTAGATAAATTCCTT
>VZTR01017791.1:7362-19666 GCA_013400775.1 Chaetops frenatus | reverse complement strand
TTGAAGCATATTAAGGTTTCACAGGAGGGATTTATACAAAGAATGATATAAGGTAAATCTCACCCTTTGCAGCACGTCTTGCAAGACAGATTGACTTTCAAGAGTAAGTGGTTCCTCATCAATAACAGCTTGCTTTTCCGGGGTTCCTAGAATATAGCTGAGATGCCACAATTTAGATCATGCACTTCCCACTCTGAAGCCAAAAATCCAAACACAGCACTCCTCCAGAACCCCGAGAGACAGCCATGGATTCTGGGGCTACAGGATACAGTGACAAATTGCACAGACCCCAAGAACAATGCAGTGCTGGCTGGGAGACGCAGCATCACTCTCCAAGAAAGTGCCATTCTGCAGCCAGGTTAGTGCTTTAGAGAATTTTACTGCCATGGGAAAAAAAACAAACTATCATAGCTGTGGAATGAAGAAAAAACCCCAAAACCAGTGTCCAGAGTCCGAGGGTGAACATCCAAAGCAATAGAGCAAAGTAAATGGGAACTTCAGAAAAAAACAGAGACATTAAAACTAGTCAAGATGAACAATCACTGTCTGTTAGAACAATGCTTGTATATAAGAACTCTGGCATGGAGCCTTAATTCAGGATCCAGTTATTGAAGAATAATTTAAGACCACTTTTAAGTGCTAGAAACCAATTAAACCCAAGCACACTTTCATTTCCTAGACAGATTTTAAGAGGGCTGAGTGAGAGTCTCAAGCACATACTCAGTTGTCAGATTTGCCTTTGCCCACGTTAGCAAGGACAGAGCAGATGTGGCCAGTACAGGTCAGACCCACGCCAAGTTCTGCCTGAGCCCCTCTGGCCACACTTCCTGCTGATAATGCTGACCTCTAACAGGCTCCAGCCAGGCCTATTTGGTGCTGGGTTTGTGTACTCTTCTGATCAAATGAGAAGGAACCCTCCTATGCTCTGGACCTGGTGGCATTTTCTTGGCTGGAATGCAGTTTCTCATACAAAAGGCAGACCTGGTTGTTTTGGGGTTTTGTTTGTTTGGTTTCTGTTTGGTTTTGGTTTTGGTTTTTTTTTCCCCTAGGATCTTCCTTACACAGGTGATATTCCTCACAACTGAGCACTGGGATGCCAACAGCAGCAATACAGAAAACCACTGTAGATTTACCAGACATATAACAGGAGCAGCCTCAATGCCATGCCTGGTGAGTGAAGTGGAGCTGGCAGGCTGACCCATAAACGTTCTGCATTTACCTTTCAACAGAGTCAACACTGAAACAGAACAAATCTCTCTTGTAGTCCAGATGCCTTGAGGTGCATCTGTAGATGCTGCCAAGTGTCCTTGAGCAGCCAGAGCAGAATAAGGTTTCAACCATGCTGTAAGTAAGAAATAACATTTATTCAGAAGAAAATAAAAGGAAGCATGTCTCCCCATCCCTTTAAAAAAAAAAAAATCTTGCATTAGAATTTTTTTAAGCATTTATTCCTGCTTTACACAGTGTAAATTACGAGCTCTCATCTTTCAGCCTGAATTTGCAACAGGCTGACTGACCTCAGCAGGACCATCAAAATCACTAAATTGTGGAAGAGACCTTAAAGCGCATCCCATGCCACCCCCTGCCATGGGCAGGGACACCTTCCACTATCCCAGGTTGCTCTAAGCCCCATCCAATCTGGCCTTGGACACTTCCAGGGATACAGCGGCAGCCACAGCTGCTCTGGGCAACCTGTGCCAGGGCCTCAGAACCCTCACAGTGAAGGATTTCTTCCTAATATTTAATCTAAACCTGCCTTCCTTCATTCTAAGGCCATTCCCCTTGTCTATCACTACATGTCCTTCTGAAAAGTCCCTCTCCCTTAAACCATAAGCGGCTTGTACAGACCACCTCATATAAGCTTTCCAGGGGCTCTCGGGGGCACATGAGCCCTCAGGGCCTTTTACCGGGATTGTCTTCAGCGCCTTTCCCGGGAACTCCCGACTCCCCGGGAATGTGCCCAGCCAGGACAGGCCCTCACCATCCGTACTCGCCGGGGAGCTTGGAGACCTTCCGCTCCGGGTCCACGGCGACGCTGGCGGCCGCACCTGCAGCGGGAGAGAGGAAGGGAGAGAGGGAGTGAGAGAGGGAGGGCCGGAGTGGCCGCGGCGACAGGCTGGAGTGGCAGGGCTGGCACTCACTGCGCAGCAGGATGCAGCCGCTCTCCTCGTCACTGGACACCCAGCTCGAGGTGTCGCCCACGGGCCGCCTGCAGCCGGCGCACATGAACACCATGGGCATGGGGGCCGCGCCCGCCAGCCTCTTCTGCTGCTGCTGCGCGGCCTGGCCGCCGTCCGGCTCCAGCAGCGACAGTGAGTGCTCCAGCTCCGGGTACAGCGCCATCGCGTCCCACCCGCCCGCCGAGGGAGAGGCAGCGGCCCTCGTCAAGGCATTCGAATCGCCCGCGGAGGAAGCGGCAGTGACGGCGGACAGCGCCCCGGGACCGCCCGCCCGCCAAGGCCCGCCCCGGAACTGCTCCTGAGGCCTGCCCAGGGCCGCCCGCCCCGCTGAGGGCCGCCACCGGAGCCGGCCCCGCACCGCTAGGGCAGCGTTTAGACTTCGTAAGGGCACGAAAGTCAAAGCAAAGCGTGTGGTTATTCCGGTACATCCTTTTTATATGAAGCATTTTATCAAGTAACACCTGATTCAGCGAACTTCCTGAGTTGGAAGGGACCCACAAGGACCATCCAGTCCAGCCCCTGGCCCCGCACAGACAGCCCAACAATCCCACCCTGTCCATCCCTGAGAGCGGTGTCCAAACGCTCCTGGCGCTCTTGCAGCTTCGGGGCCGTGCCCATTCCCTCGGGAGCCTGCTCAGTGCCCAGCACCTTTCTCTGAAATCCAACATAAACCCCTCCAGACACAGCTCCAGCTGTTCCCTCGGGTCCTGTCCCTGTCATAAGGAGCAGAGACCGGAGCTGCCTTTCCGGCGGAGCTGCAGCCCTCGGTGAGCTCTGGCCTCAGTCTCCTACAGGTTGAATAGGCCAAGTGCCCGCTTGTGATGTGGCCCCTCCACACCCCAGCCCTTTCCAGGTACGTTCTGGAATGTTTCCCAGCTCAGCTGTGCTCAGGAGCTCCCAGGAACAGTGCGCTGTTCTGAGAGAGGAGTTTGTGACACAGCCGGCACTTGTCCTCCCTGTCCCTGGGTCACGGGACACCCATCTCGGTTTAAAACACGCTGAAGAATAACGTGAGTGTCCGGCAGGACGCGACGACTGCATTTTCAGGGCCGCTCTTGCATCTCTGCCATACATTAATACTCATTGCCACGAGATGTTTTCATTCCCAAGGCAGTCCTTGAGCTGCGGGACCCCAGAGTGATTGGCACAGGCATCAGTTGTGCAATTCTCTTTCTGAGGGCACTGAAGTGCAATGAAGTAAAGTAGTGGGTCAGAGTTCTGAGCTGGCTTAAAAGGCACCACTGACATGGCTAACAGAACAAACTCCTCTGAGTATTTCTGGTCTTATGAATATTACTGGGATTACATAGATCCAATTCCAGTAGATGGAAGCAAGTTGAAGGTTAATAAATGTAAGTATTGTGGAGTAGTAGGTGCTAATCTAGCACAGGGAAAATGTTGCATAGCTTGTCTCATTGGCCTGGTTTTGTTTCCCTGCAATAGAATGCATGCCAGTGCATGGTTTGTGTTAATGTGTGTCTGCCTTCAGGCTGGCTAATTACTAACACATGCTCTGGGCTTTATCTTACAGTATTTGAAGCTGTAACACTGCTGACACTAACTCTTGTTTACAAGTACAGATTTTTTTTTTGAGTCATTTGCTAAGGGGAAATTTGATGACTTGCAAATCTGTAAGTGTGGGATGCTAGTTACCTGTGTGCTACTGTCACCAAAGTTCACTGAAAGAGCAGAGGTTATCATTAAAATATTGCATTTTCATCTTGGGACAAGGCTGACATTGCAACTGGTAAACATTCAGAGCTTTAGTAAAGGAAATATGTGGTTCTGCTAGCCAGGAAAAGCAAGCTGCAAACTTATTCTTTTACCTTTCCTCCTTTGATTTAGTGCTGCTGAACTACCAAAGTAATAACATCCATTATTGTGAAAATGCTTTGCTGCTGTGGAAACTGATTGTGCTGGGCTTTGCAGTTGATTTTCAAAGGATATGAAGCAGCATCCACCCAACTCACTTTGCAATAGCTCGGTCCATTTCACACCTGGGTTTGTGCAGTGAAACAGCAATGTCTTTTCATGGCTACTTAGAGTGGCAAATAATTCAGTTTTTCTAATGTAACTGCACTGGCCAGGTTTTGCCAAGATAAAATGACAAGCTACCTCACAGTGGATAAACCGAGGGTGCTGGATGGACGGACAAAGACCAAGGGAGAGCAGGTTGGGTGTGTTGGAGTCACTTGTGCTCCGGGCAGTGCTTTCCCTTGATTTCTGTCAAGCCTCTCCTGTGGTTGCATCTTCAGTTAATTAACAAAGTTATGGGCTTTACTCATTGCTGTTTAGTTTACTGCAGATAGCTGCAACTGTTCAGATGTGGTTTCAGAGACTAAAGTTGTTTTCCCCAAGGCTATTACAGTGAAATTATTATACATTCCAGGGAAATGTGATGGCCTTTCAGAATATCTTCATGTCTCTCTCATGAATGATGCAAGAAACTGCACCACCTCTAGCAAAGCTTTGCTGTGCATTTGGATCAGCCGAGGGTTTATTGCCTCCAAACTCTGAGAACCACACCTTAAAGAAAGTGGTATGAATATCCACATCCTTCCATACAGAAATTCTTGCTCTCTAATGCTGTAGAGCAACATTTGGTGCTGCTGGGACCAGGCAAGTTACGAGCAGCTCCTCTGATTCTCTTAATTTTAAAGTTAGGGCAGATAATTACCCCCAAATTCCACCAGGGAAACCCCAAAACTGCTTAGCTAAGCTAGATGTAAGTCTCTGGCATGTGGCTGGCATAGCAAAAAACAAAAATCAGGAATAAACCCTTCCCCTGTTTTCTCCTTTGGACCACCTGGTTACATAACAGAGGTGGCATTTGTGTTATAAAACTTCCCTCCCTGGCAATTGATAGGGTATTTCTCTTTCTTCAGCTTCCTGTTTTCTTGAAATTTGTAGAAACTGTGCTTCTGAGACAAGATGCTCACCCTCTGTTAAATTTAATTTAAATTTGTTGACAGTTTTGTGGAGGAAATTACCCCATATGTGCTTCTGAGTGATCTCATCAGCCTTATTTCCACTAAAAAGCAGGATAAACTTATCTTGTATTGCCTTTTTTGTCCCCCTTGTTCTCTTCCCCTAAAGAAGTAGAGAAGTCTGCACCTTTCAGGTGTTTTTATATTCTGAGGAGATGAAAATAGACGTTTTTCCACATCAGCAGTCTCAGAGGAATAGAGACTGCATCCTCTTGGTGCTATTATTGTTCCTTCTCCAAATACAAATGGGAGAACAGTGGGTTACAAGTTCTATTGAAAACACCAAGGGAAACAATTCCACAGCTGGCTAGTTTTGTTTCTTGTTTTGAGTAAAAGCACCAGTCAAGCAGTGAATATACTTTGCAGGTTTTCCTGTCTTTGCATGTTTACATTCTTTATACCTCGAGAAGCCACTGCTGGGATTATTGGCTTCATGTGCTCAGGGCCATTGCTGGGTCAGCCCAAGGGAACTCTGCAGTTGCTGTCACCCTGGGATGGGATTGCAGTTCCCTCATTCAGTTTTGCCTGCTAGATTTTTTTTTTGTTTGTTTATTTAATGTGAAACAGAGACCTGAATCTCTGCACTTCTTTTCCTCTGTTATGTGGCTGGTCCCTGAAACTTTGTGAGCCTGAATTTGTCTCATGAAAATGAATCTAAACCCAGATAAAAAGCCATGGTCTTGCTTTCTATTTGTAACATTGTGCATCTCTCTCCATTTTGTATGGAAATAATGAAAAACCTTAATTGGCCCATGAACTAATAGGCTATTTAAAAACATGCACACACACATGCACGAAAGGTGATGGTAAAATTTAGCAACAGGAAAGCTCTTTATAGATTGGTAAAATATGTTATTCCAGTTAAAAAAAAAAAAATCCTAATTGCAGAATTTAAACCCAGGAAATTTTGGTTCAAGCTCTACCTGAGCTCTGGAGCCACTTTATTTAGCTTCAGTGAATTCCATGAAATGTATTAAAACTGTTTTTAAAAGATGAAGCCAAAGTAGCTCTGATAGGAAATTCTATAAATCCAAACTCTTAATTTCTGTCCCAATGGCTTGGAACACTTCAAAACTTTGGGCTTTCCAAAATGTCCCTGGGCAGAGGAAGAATAAAATAAGCTGTCCCTCCCCACTGATATTTCTCAGTAGCCCAGCCAAAACTCAAGTTTCTGATAATGCTACAGCTGGGCCAGCTCTAGTTTTGGCTTTAAAAGGAGCTGGGCTAATTCCCTTAATCTCTTTGTGGCTTTGATGCCAACACATACTGAACTTTTTCACAAAGAAACACTCAATCAAACATACTGGACCTGTTTCAAAGAACACAATGTTTTCTGTACTTCCAGAGGGAAGATTTATTTTATCTTGGTCAATATTTGTCTTTGGAGTCAGTGACCCTTCCTTTTCACCTCATCTGAAGTCAGTCACCGGCTGTGAATCCAGGACAGAGCACCCAAACTTCCCAAGGCCACCACCACCACAGCGATCCCAGGGAAGAGCAGTTTTGAAACAGTGGCAAAATGTGCTGTGGGAGCCAGAGCGGATTCATCCCCTCCCTCGGTGAGCCCGAGGCTCAGCAATAACTGGCTCAGGACTGTAGCCTTCATGGAAGAGCAGCTCCCTTTGCTCCCCCGGGCACCTCACACTCCCACTAAACCAGCTGTGAATGCACTCTGGCACTGGGAGTCTTCTTGCTCCTTAAACAAACCATTTGCTCCTGGCAAATCAGGCAGCGTCTTGCACTCCTTTATGGTGGTTGCAGGGGCACTGCAGCTGAACAGGGCGAGGGGCACATTCTCTTCCACTGCACTGATGTTCTGGGAGGGTCACAGGCACCCTGCAACAAACTTCCCATGCTATTTCTCTTGGTATAAAATGCTTTCAAGGCTGGAATGCCCTTCCTGAGTGCCTCTCCTTAAAGGTCCTGCAGGATTAGGCAGTAACCACTCAGACTTCCTGCACTGTGGTTGTGTAAAAAGAACCATATTCAAATATCTGCACAGTTCCAGTCACCAGAACACTCTCTGGAGGCTTTTCCCAAGCCCTCCCTCATCCCTGTTATCACACACTGTTAGGAGGCTCCCAAGACCTTTAACAAACTGGCCCTTAGATTCCTATCTCTAAAAGGAGAAACTGAATGGATCGAATAGCACGCTTTTACTAGAGATGATAAACCATCTTGCTGTGTTTTACTTTTGCCATGGCAGCAATGACAGAATTACTGTGCTGTGCCCACAGACTCCATCGTCATTGCCTTTTGGGTCGGCCTTGCTGTGTTCGTGACGTTTCTGTTCCTTATTTTACTGTGTATGTCCTGCTCTGGATCAAGGCCAGCAAAGTAAGTACAACCAGAGATCAAGTAAGTACATACTGGGGTGAAAAAATAATCTGCAGGAGACCTTCACTGCCTAGAGTGATCCAGCAATGGCACACAAAGTTTATAACTGCACAGAGGTGATACTTTTTCTGTCAGCATTTGGTTGGAGTGTCCCTTGACCCACTGTTCCTCCTTTTCTGATCAGGACAGAAAATTCAGCTCAGCAGGTTGGGCAGAGATTCAGGATTAGGTCACAAACAAGCAGAGGGAAACAGCAGTCCAAAGGAGCATTAATATTCTCATTTATTGGCACCCTAGGGCCTCTGGCATGCTCATGAAAGGTAACAAAAACAATTTAAAAAGGCAGTTTGCCCAAATAAACCACAAAGCAGGAGGCGGACTAACAACACAGCAGACATGGAAATGGAAATGAAATTATAGGGTAGCAGAGGCATGTTACCAAAAATTTACTGTTCCTAAAAAACTGGCAGGAGAAGTCTGTGTACATGAATATCTCAGAGTGTTTGGAAGACTTAAACAAAGTATTGATTTTTAAAGTTTTTTCACTTTTTCATCATTTTACTGAGCAAACTGCTTGGCTTAAAAATACACATATTTATCCCTAATGTTTTCAATTTTGGCCATAAAAGGCATCACTGTGAACAAGACAAGTCTAGAAATGTTTTCTGGAGTGCTCAGAAATCATTAATGAAAAACAGCATTCGATGAGAAAGTCATCCTATCTTATAATTTTTCTAGGCTTGAAACATACTGTAAGAAAACAATTTTAGGACTGAAGAAGCTATTAAACCCAGTCACACACCAAACTTGTCCTTTTTTATTGAGTTCTGTTTGTTTTTTAAGCCCCACTTCAATTCCACTTCTCCCAGTTCCAGCACTGAAACCAAGTTAAATGTCTGAAAGAAGCCACTGGTGTAACCTTGCACACCCCTACCCTGTCCTCCTCTCTGTTGTGTCACCCACCCACTACCCCTGGCATGACAATCATGCAATATCTGTATCACAAACTTCATATCTCTATTCTTATGATAATTCTGTTACATTCACCCAACAAATGCATGCTCGTGTCACTGCTCAAGGCTGGAGAACTTCTACCTTCACCGTTTCTGTGCTCATCCATCTCTGTCAAGCTCAGGGACATGCAGGGCCCTGGGGGCTCTCCCAGCTCGCCCACATTCTGGTGAGAGGAGGTAGCTTCTCTGGGCACCCTGTGCCAGGGCCTCCCCACCCTCCCAGGGAACAATTTCATCCCAATATCCCATCTAGCCCTGCCTTCTGGCAGTGAGAAGCCATTCCCTGTGTCCTGTCCCTCCACCCCTTGTCCCAAGTCCCTCTCCAGCCCTGGAAGGGGCTCTGAGGTCTCCCTGGAGCCTTCTCTTCTTCAGGTGGATACCCCCAGCTCTCCCAGCCTGGCTCCAGAGCAGAGGGGCTCCACCCTTCAGAGCATCTCCATGGCCTCTTCTGGGCTTGCTCCAACAGCTCCACATATTTCTTGTGCTGGATCCCAGGCTGGAGGGAGCTCTGCAGGTGGGGTCTCACCTGAGTGGGAGAGAGGGGCAGAATCCCTCCCCTACCTCTTTTGATACAGTGTTGATGCAATTTTGGTTATGTATGACACTCTTCTCTTCCCCCACTGTGTAACACCAAGAGTTAACTCTCTTGGCAAGGGCACACGGCCCTCCACAGCAGAGTCCCTTGTTCTTACCTGCACATCTGCACAGAAACAAGTCCAAGTGTCTTCCAAAAGGCCTATGCAACAACTCTGTTTACTTATGCCACAGTTTAATCCTCGGACATGGAGAGGTCCTGGACCTGAATCCATGATCTGATTGCACCACACACTTCTCTGCAATACCCAGTGAGTTGGTGCCAGTTTTGATGGGTGACTTTGGGATAGGAGGGGAGGCTGGTGCCTGTACAAGCCTTGCAGTGAGGAATCCATGTCCCAGTCCCTTTCGTCAGCTCTGCACTATCGCGCAGAAATAAGACAAAAGGTCTGGAGCATGGGACCAGTGATTTCAAACCCATTTGCCTGCCAAGGCAACTGATGATCACACTACTGGGATGCAGAGCTTTAACATTTGCTTCAATGATGTGTATTAACATCCAAAATGATACAGGAAAGTAAGGCTTTGTGGCTGGAGATGGTTCCTGGCCAAGGCTGGAACTTCACACAGTGGAAATAGAACAGGGCGAGCTCTTTCCAGGTGTCCCATGCATTTCACTGGAGTCTGTGCATTCCTGATAGCCACACACAAGACAAATCTTCTGGCTATCCCTTTCCTACCAGCCAGTGTAAGGTTGGAGAAAAACCCAAGCTGGATGCCCAGAGAGTTGGAAGATTTGTGTCTCATCGCTCATCCATGTTTCTTACTCTCAGAGGCTCAGTCCAGGGCCCCGGGGCTCTCTGCTGGCTCCAGACAGATCTCCTGCAGTAAGTTACTCTGTTCAGTATTTGGATGTGGTGCATGACCACCCTCACAGTAAATCACAGACATGCAGCTGCCTTTATCCTTCAAATCACACTTCCGTCAAAAAATAACATCAGACATTGTCACTGAACTTGTCTTTGTCTAAATCCAGGCAGTCTGGAATTAGCTTCCGTGTTCCATGTCCTTTGAAAGACTTTTTCAGTTGTATCTTATCTCAGCTTTAATTCTGTGATTTTGCCTGGGCCGAGGTCAGTTGCAGCACTGCCTCAGAGTGACCTGGCTTGACCGGGTTGTATCTCTTTGGGTACTGGGACACTGGAACTCTTCCAGCCTCCTCCAACCTCCCTGCTGTTCCAGGAGTGCTTAACAATTGACAGAGCTGGCAAGAGTTCTCCTCAGACCATCCCCAGGTCTCTGGGATGCAAGTTCTCCAGCTGATTTTAAAATATGGATGGCTAGCAGGTGGCAATTAGCTACTTGATAGACTGGAAAGAAAACATCCTGTTTTGGTAAGAGTTTTTTTTTGGTCTTCCTTCTGTCAAGCAAACAGGGAAGATGTCTTGAATACACCTGCAGCATAGCAAAGAATATGCCAAACCTGCCTATCTGTGCTGGGCCTGTTGCTGAGACTTTGGGGATTTGTTTCTGCTTTTTGAATTACTCAGCTCAGTTTGGCTGAGCTTGGCTCAGATCAGTGGAGCTCAGCTCAGTTCTGCTGAACTCGGAGCCACTCGCCGCATTCGGCCGAGCTCTTCAGTTGAACTCAGAGCCGCTCACTGCGTTTGGCAGAACCAGGCTCAGTTTGGCTGAGCTTGGCTTGGTTCGGCAGACCTTAGCTCGGTTTGGCTGAACTCGATGCTGCTGGCTGCGTTCGGCCAAGCTCAGCTCTGTTTGGATGAAGTCAGAGCTGCTCGCTGTGTTCGGCAGAACCAGGCTTGGTTCATCGGAGCTCGGCTTGGTTCGGATGAACTCGAGGCCACTCGCTCTGTTCGGCAGAACCAGGCTTGGTTCATCGGAGCTCGGCTTGGTTCGGATGAACTCGAGGCCACTCGCTCTGTTCGGCAGAACCAGGCTTGGTTCATCAGAGCTCGGCTTGGTTCGGATGAACTCGAGGCCGCTCACTCTGTTCGGCAGAGCTTGGCTGCCTGAGGGCGGCACAGGCCGGGCCAAGGCGCTGTGTTGGAAAGTGGTGGCCGCCTCACAGTAAACACCCAAAGCTTGGTGTTTTCCTGCTGCCGAGTCCCGTGGGCAGCCCAGCCATTGCACTGTCANACACCTCCTTCTCATTCCTTTCAGCACGGCTACGAACGGGAGCGCAAGGTCGGGCAGGAACTCATTAGGCAGTGACTGCACTCGTGCTAATTAATGGTCACCAGAGCACCCAGGGCAGCTCCCGGGATGGAGTGCTTGCCACCAGAATGTGTTGGAATCACTGTGCGATCCCAGTGGTTTGAAGTTTGGGAATGCTGTGGGACATGTTCAAGGTGTCAGTAAGGTTTTTTTGAAGAAAGCCACCAAGGAGCGGTGGAAGAAAACAATAAATAATATTGCCTACCTACTGTCAGTGTCTTTGCCTTTTGAGATGTTCACCAGTGCCAAAGGGGCTAAGTTAACTTCACGTGCAGCTTCTGCTGCTGTTCTTGCTTGCGCATTGGAATTCAGCAGAGTCCCCATCACTTTACACATCACGAAATATAAGTTCGGCAGAATTTCATCGTGTCTAAGCTCGTCTACGTTCGGCCAAGCTCAGTTCGGATCAGTTTGGCTGAGCACGTAAGGTTTGCCTCGGTTCAGCTGCACTGGATATGGTTCAGCCAACTCGTAAGGCTCACCTTGGTTTGGCTGAACTCATTCAGTTCGGCTGAAGTCGGCTACGTTTGGCTCTGTTCACCTTTTTGTTTAAACTCGGCTAAAGTCGGCTCTGTTTGGCTTTTTGGCTAAACTCGGTTGAAGACAGCTACGTTAGGCTATTACCGGCTGCACTCAGCTAGGTCCGGCTCTTCAGCAGCGCTCAGCTCGCTTCCGCTGAACTCGGCGCCGCTCGCTGCGTTTGGCTGAGCTCGGCTCGGTTCAGCTGAACTCGGCGCTGCTCGCTGCGTTCAGCCAAGCTCAGCTTGGTTCAGCTGAACTCAGTTTGGTTCGGTTTGGCTGAGCTCAGCTAGATTCAGCTCACAGATTTGCTGATGGCAGCCACTAGGAATTCTATGTGACACAAAATGCAGCCTCTAAAGAGCTTGCGGCTTTTTAAAAAAATAATATTTTAAACTCAAGTCTTGGTACAGAGCTGATGGCTCCTTTAGGACAAGAATATTTACATGTAGAAGAAATTTCCTCATTGCATCTCATTTTTATTTACCCCTGCCCCCCC
>VZTR01017786.1:10660-38367 GCA_013400775.1 Chaetops frenatus | reverse complement strand
GGGGCCGCGGGGCATGACGGGACCGGGGGCGCCAGGTGGCGCCGGGACCCCCGTGAGGGTGCTCGGGACCCCCGGGAATGGGCCCGCGGCGGCTCCGGGGCTCCGGGCCCGCCCAGCCTGGACCCCCGCGGTGGACGGGTACAGCGGGAAGCTGGCGGCGGCCCTGATGGCGGCGGTGCTCCCGCAGGTCGAGCGTAGCGCGCCCCGGCAGGGCGGGCATGGAGGAAAATGCGGTGGAGAGCAGCAGCGACGCGACCCCGCAGGCGGCGCGGGAAGAGCCCACCGAGAGCGGGCTGGGCGTCGGGAGCTCGGAGGCCGTGTCGGCGGACAGCAGCGATGCCGCCGCGGGGCCCGGGCTCCTCTCCCGCGCCGATGACTCCGGCGTGGGGCAGAGCTCCGACAGCAGCGGGGCCTCCTTGGTAAGCGCTGGTGGGAAGGATGGGGTGGCAGGGAGGGCAGCCGTGGTTCTGGTTTCTGGGGGTTTCTTACGGACTGAGCTTTGCGGCCGTGGCAGGCACTGTTACAGCCCTGCTCCAGCGTCTGCTTGTCAGTCTGAGGAGCAGAACTCCCCTTGCTAGCAGGAGCAGCCCTGGGGGTCCAGGATTTTGTCAGTACCAGAGGATTTGCTCTGATGCCTTTCCTGGAAGTTTTGCAGTGATACACCGAGTCATTTGCATAAGCTGGCTACCCCAAGGGTTTGGGCTGGCAAAGGTGTCTCACCTGAGCTCTTCTGGACTCTTTCTGTCTGCCAGGGAGAGGTCTCGGAGAGCAGCTCCAGCACAGATGCCATTCCAAGGATTTACCTGCCAGACTCATCCTCTATTGCCCAATCCACCTTGGTCTCCAGTGTCTCCACTGTGAGCCAGTCCATCATGGTGTCAGAGTCCCCACAGGTCCTGGTCCACTCCAGTGTTGTCACCGATGGAGCCACGGTTGTGTCAGACTCCACTGCATCGACTTCCTCAGACCTGGGTTCTGCCATTGACAAAATCATCGAGTCCACAATCGGGCCTGACATCATCCAGAGTGAGTGTGTGCTCCCATGTGGAGATGGCTTGGTGGGATGGGGAGGAAGCTACCACTGCACCAGACCTCAGGAGGTGGGGGAAATATGGACCTGGAATCATTAAGGCTGAAAAACACCTCTAAGATCATTGAGTCCAACTGGTCAACAGGGTTTTCTCTTCTTGCCTTGCTGCAGTGACTGGAGGGTTTGGTGAGGAGCTCAAGTTGCTGGACAGCCTTCCTTCTGTCCAGCTGCTCTTCAGCCCAGGGCAGGCTCCATCCCCAGAGCCAGACCCTCCTCACACCTTGCAGTTTCTGTCTGAACTGGGAGAGCCCCAGGGAGCCCCAGTGACTCTACAGCCCCTGGATCTGGCAGTCACCACTCTGCTCTCCTCTCCCTGCCAGGCTGCATTGCCGTGACCAGCGCAGAGGATGGAAGGGCAGAGACCACGCAGTACCTCATTCTGCAAGGCCCTGATGATGGTGAGGGAGCTCCCTGGGCTGTCCATGGTGGCTAGCTCTGCCTCTGAACCTTGTGCCACTGGAGCGTGGCCTGGCATGGGTGTCCCAGCTGTATGATGCAGGCCACAGTGCCTATACCACAGTCTGCTGGGTGCCTGTTCCTGAGCTTGTGTTCAGCCCTGTGCAGCCTTGGATGCAGGTGAGGGTCTGCCCCTTGGCTGAGCAGGTTTTGGTGTTTCAGGTGCCCCCATGGTGTCCCAGGTGGCCACTTCTGCTCTAGCCAATAGCTTGGCCATAGAAGCCATTGCTGATGGACCTACCTCCACGTGCCTTGACCAGCCCGGCCCTTCAGAGCCTTCTGGGCAATTGGAAGTGCTGGAGCTGCCTGCACAGCCAGACCGAGCCCAAGAGGCAGATGGTGGGGAGGAGCTGGACCAGCCAGACTTGGAGACCCTGGAAGAGATGATGGAAGTGGTGGTGGTGCAGCAGTTCAAGTGCAAGATGTGTCAGTACAAGAGTGTCTCTAAGAAAACACTGATTAACCACATGAAAGAGCGTCACTTCCAGCCAGGTGTGTGCCAAGAGCTGAGGGAAATTCATCTCACTGCAGACAGGCTCTGCTCTCTCCTGCAGAGAAACGAGAGAGGAGCTGGAGCATAAGGGCCTGTTCTGGCACACAGACTGGTAAAGAGCTTTCACCCTGTTCTCTGTGGCAGTTGGTTCAGCTCTGGCTCTGAAAAAAGGACGACCACGAAAGGTGGGAGCTGCTCCAAAGACTGAGGATGAGGAGGCCCCAGAAGAAGAAGATGATGATATTATGGATGCTGGTGCTATTGATGACCCTGAAGGTAGGACTCGCCCTCCCCACAGCTTATGTAACTAGTCTTTTCCCAGTCTCTGATGTTTTGGGGCACTTGTCTGCAGAGGACAGTGACTACAACCCAGCTGAGGATGAGCCCCGAGGGCGGCAGCCCAAGTACGGCCGCACTGTCCCCACGTCCAGCGAGGAGAGGCCGCGTCGGCGCCCAGGGAGACCCCGCAAGCTGCTTCGTCTGGAGGATATGCCTCAGGACATGGCAGAAGGTGAGGGAGGTGGGAGGCAGCAGCCCCTTTCAGGAGTGGAGCAGGGAGCAGTGTACAAGCTCCCGGAGGGGCAGCAGGAATGTGACAGAGCTGTGCTGTGTTCTGTGGAACAGGAGGGGAGGTGGAGCCCTTGGTGACATCCCAAAGCACACCAAGCCAGGAGCTGCAGAACTCAGAAGCAGCCAGTTCCTCTGGCCTGGAGAATGGCACGGGCGAGAACCTGGCAGAGCCCAGTATCAGCCAGTCTGACTCTGAGAACAAGGACCCTTCCTCCAACACGGGTGCTGAGGATGCGGACGTCATTCCCCGGCGGCGCGGGCGGCCCTCCCGCCGCTTCCTGGGCAAGAAATACCGCAAGTACATGGGGCACAGGTGAGGGGTGTGCTGGGCCCTCTGGCCTGTGCCCAGGGCCGGTCCAGCCTGTTTGCCACCACAGCTCTGAGCCCAGTTCATGTTTCTGCAGGTACTACTACAAGTCCCCCAAGCCCCTGATGCGGCCCTACCTGTGTCGGATCTGTGGCTCGCGGTTCCTCACGCACGATGACCTGCGCTTCCACGTCAACTCACACGAGGCCAATGACCCGCAGCTCTTCAAGTGTCTTCAGTGCAGCTACCGCTCCCGGCGCTGGTCCTCCCTCAAGGTGAGCTTCATGTGCCCTGCCCCAAACCCACAGGCTGCCTGGCAGCACCAGGTCTCATGGCCCTGTTCTGCTTCTCACAGGAGCACATGTTCAACCATGTGGGCAGCAAGCCCTACAAGTGTGAGGAGTGCAATTACACCAGCGTGTACAAGAAGGATGTAATTCGGCACTCCACAGTGCACAACCGGGACAGGTGAGGGCAGCACGGTCCTGGGGACTGAACAGCACTGGTACTGTTCTTCCTGCCCTGGGAGGGTGGCTGTGGACCCCATCCCCTGACCCTTTCCAAAATGGAGAGGCTTAGTGTCTGGTTATAAGGCAGCTTGGGCTTGGAGTGTGGCTGACATAAGGGGCTTTTCTTACTTCTTTTTCAGGAAAAAGAGAGCAGATCCGGTGAGTTTGAGTACTCTGTTGACTTGAATCTCAGCATTGTTATATGGGAAGAGGCGCACCTGGGTCTTCCACAAAATCTCGGTGCCTCACTGAGGGCATTGTTTCTGGATCTCTTGAGGAAAGGCAACGCAGGTCCTCCAGTGGGGAGAGGGTAAAGAAACTGATAAGCTCATCCAGGTGGTCTCATCTTTATGCTCTCCATCCAGCCACCAAAGCTGAACTCCTTCCCATGCCCTGTCTGCAACCGTGTCTACCCCATGCAGAAGAGGCTTACGCAGCACATGAAGACACACAGTACAGAGAAACCACACATGTGTGACAAGGTGAGGGGTACAGCCTGGGGAGGGGCTGGCAGCGGGTGAGGCAGGGCAGGAGGTGAGTACTGCTTCACTTTGTTTCACCACAGTGCGGGAAGTCCTTTAAGAAGCGCTACACCTTTAAGATGCACCTGCTGACACACATCCAGGCCATTGCCAACCGCAGGTAGGAGCCTGGCATGCCCGGGCAGAGCCTGTGTCCTGCTCCCCCTGAGCAGGTGTGACAGGTGGCTTTGTCCTGGCAGGTTCAAGTGTGAGTTCTGTGACTATGTCTGCGAGGACAAGAAGGTCCTGCTGAACCACCAGCTGTCGCACATGAACGACAAGCCCTACAAGTGCAGTGTCTGCAAGTATTCCACCTTCCGGGAGGACTTCCTGGTCTCACACATGGCAGTCAAACACACAGGTGAGAGGAGCTGTTTGACCGAAGCTCTGCACGCCCCCTGCTCCCAGAGACAGAGTCTGCCTGCTCTCCTTACCATCCCCTGGGGACCTCCTGCCTGACTCCCTCTCCCGGGCCCTGCAGGAGGGAAGCCATTCGCTTGCGAGTTCTGTCACTTCACCACCAAGCACAAGAAGAACCTTCGCCTGCACGTGCAGTGCCGCCACGCCGACTCCTTCGAGGAGTGGGCACAGAGGCACCCCGAGGAGCCACCTTGCCGTCGCCGCCCTTTCTTCACCCTGCAGCAGATCGAGGAACTGAAGCAGCAGCACAGCCAGGTGCAGGCACCAGCTGAGCCAGAGGCCAGCCCACCAGTGAGTGCCATGCCTGGCCCCAGCTCCTCCCGGTGCTCGCTGCCCACTGTGCTGTCAGCTCTCTCTGTCACACAGGCACCTCTTGGCCCCATCACCTGCCACACGGTCCAGGCTGTCGCAGGTGCAGAGCCCTCTGTTCTCTCACAAGGTTCCCTGGATGGGGCCACCATCATCTATGAACAAGGTGAGTGAGCTCTGGGGGAGGGCGTGGGATGGGGAGGAGGTAGGTGCCTGACCCTCCATATCTGCCACCCCAGATGTGGCTGGATCTGCAGAGCTGGCCACGCAGACGGCTCTGGATCTCCTGCTGAACATGAGCGCCCAGCGGGAACTGGCCACTGGCTCACTGCAGGTGAGCAGGGTCAGGGGCAGCCTTGCCTGCCGGGGGCTGGCACACGGAGGCTTCCCAGCCCTATTGTGCTGCAGGGATGTCTTGCAGAGCCTTGTCCCCTTGGCTGAGCTGCTGTATTTCACAGGTGGCTGTGGTGAAGCCAGATGACCCAGGAGAGACACCAGGCCCCTCTGAGCAGCAGGCACAGGAGGAGGAGGCAAAGGTGGACTCCAAGGAGCAGCAGCAAAAGTTGGTGATGCTGCATATGGCAGAGCCTGGGCAGACACTTGTGCAGGAGGCTTACGGGGAAGCAAGCCTGAGTGGCTCGGAGCTGCAGCAGATCACCATCCCCTTCAGTGGAACAGCAGAGTACAGCATCATCGCGCCCATCAGCGAGGAGATCCAGGCTCCTGCCACGCTGTACAGGTCAGCTGTATAGGAGGAGTGGGGGAGGGGGAGGCACGTCCAGCCTCCAGTGAGGAGGCTTTAGTGGTGAGGAGAAGGAGGTGGATCCTCCCTGATCCTGTGCTCTCCAGCAGTGAGGAGGAGAGCCCTGTGGAGACCTCCCACACAGTTGTGGTGAGCGGAGCTGTGATGACAGAGGAGGCTCTGAAGGACCATAGCAATCACTACATTATGTCATCTGGTGTCCCAGGGAGCCAGTTCCAGACTGTGGAGGTAAGGATATGAGCCTTCTCCCTGTCCCAAGCAGCAGTGTGAGCAGATGTGACTGATGTTTCTCTCACAGCCCCTCAGCGGGGATGCTGCCTTTTCCTCACCTGCGGAGGGCCAGGAGGCACAACCTGCCAGCATCAAGTGGCCCCTGGTGCAGTATGTCACCAGGCACCTCCAGAAGGACTCATCTTTATCCCCAGCCTCCGAGGGGCAGGAAGTCTCATCCCCAAAGGTCAAGTGGCCTGCGCTCCAAGGCATGGCCAAGAAACTCACATGCAAGGTTTCCACAGCCAAGAAGCTCTCATGCAAGATTTCCACAGCCAAAAAGTTTTCATGCAAGATTTGCACAGCCATGTTCACAGGGAGAGCGGAGATGGAAAGTCACAAGAGAGCCCACATTGGGCCCAGCACCTTCAAGTGTCCCGACTGTCCCTTCACTGCCACACTTTGGCCAGAGGTCCGGGTAAGTTTCCTGGTGCAGAGCAGCTCAGGAGCAAGGGGTTTGGAGAAACAGGAGAGTTTGTGACCTGGCACTTTCCCTCCTGCCCCAGAGCCACATGGTTCAACATGCCAACCTCCGGCCACACAAGTGCCCCCACTGCAGCTTCGCCTCCAAGAACAAGAAGGACCTGCGCAGGCACATGCTGACCCACACCAATGAGAAGCCCTTTGCCTGCCAGGTCTGTGGGCAGAGGTGAGTGATGGAGCTGGGCTGATCCCACAGAGCTCTACAAGGCTCATGAGGAGATAGAATCTTGACAGAGCTGTCTGCTCCAAACCTTCACTAGGATCAGCCCGTTAGATGGGACAGTGCCCTTGGGAACAGTTCCTGCTGCAGGTGGACTGAACTTTGTCTCCAAAGAACCTCTGCATAGGAGGGTTCAGTCCCTGGGCACTGATGGGAATGTGCTGGGAGAGGCCATGTTGTAGGATGTGCTTGTGGGGCCCATGGCCTGCAGAGAGCACAGGGTCCTGTGCTGCCTTTGGCACACTCCACCTTGCTCTGCCTCTCCATAGGTTCAACCGTAATGGGCACCTCAAGTTCCACATGCAGCGTTTGCACAGCTCAGAGGGCAAAAGGCCTGGGCCGGGTGCTGCCCCACAGACCATCATCCTGAACAGTGACGAGGACACCCTGGCCACCCTGCACAGTAAGACACGTCCCCGAGACCAGGGCTGACCTGTGGGTGTGCTACATCCAGAGCCCCATGCAGGATTCAGTTTGGGGGTCAGGTGGGGCTGAAGGGCCAGGAAGATCCTCCTGTGCTTGGGTTTGCTGGTGGAGACAGCAGAGGGGCTGGGCACAGGCAACTGCACAGAAGGAGGGGGCCCCTGTTCCATCCAGGCAGGTCCTGGTAGATCAGTGGATGTGGGAGCAGCTCATACTGGAAGCAGAGTTCAGGATCTGATATGGAGGGCATTTTTTGCCTGTAGTTGTTTAGCTCTGACTTTGTGTGAGCAGAGCCCAGAGACTGCCCCGTGCTTTTCACTGGGGCAGGTGTCAGGCAGTGGCCACTGAGGAGCGAGGCCATTGGCAGCCCTGGCAGTGTCCCCACCAGCTTCCCTCTCTGTGTTGCAGCGGCTCTGCAGGCCGGCCAGGCTGTGCTGGCTCCTGAGCAGCTGCAGCAGGCTCTGGGGCAGGAGCACATCCTTGTTGCACAGGAGCAGAGTGTCACCAGCCAGGTGAGTTGCATACCTTGGCCTCCACCTCCTGTCCTGTGTGGCCATTCCGTACAGAGGGGGCCTCCTGGGGGGCTGTGGTCAGGCCCAGCCCCCCTGACCACACTGGGCACTTGCTGGCATTGCAGGAGGAAGCAGCCTACATCCAGGAGATCACAACTGCTGATGGACAGACAGTACAGCACTTAGTGACTGCTGACAACCAGGTGAGGGGACATGGCCCACCAGATGGGAGAAGAGCTGGCCTAATGGGAAAAGCTGGCAGCAGTGGGGAGAGCAGGGCTCCATAGGGAGAGCTGAAGGCACTGGTGTGGTGGAAACAGGGCCAGGAGACAGACAAGATCCAGCTGTTGTGATGATGGGTGGTGGGCAGTGGTGACCTTTTTCTGGATCTGAATTCCAATGTTTGCAGGTTCAGTACATTATTGCCCAGGAAGGCGTCCCGCACTTGCTTCCCCAAGAGTATGTTGTTGTCCCAGAGGGACATCACATCCAGGTGAGCTTCATACTGTCTGCTCCCATTACATGGTAGGTGGGGCTTACAGAGTCTCACGTGTGAGGCTAGGCCTCCTCCCACTCCCTCTTGCTTACTCTGTTTGGGTTCCAGCATTGTTGGGGGCCTGGACACCCACAGACCCTACCACAGCCTCAGTGTTTGTCCCCAGGTACAGGACGGTCAGATCACCCACATCCAGTATGAGCAGGGTGGCCAGTTCCTCCCGGAGTCACAGGTAAGGAGCCAGGCATGGTGGTGGGAGCTGAAGGGTGGATCTGAGCCTGCAGTTGGAGAGGGATATGTGAAATGGAGGGAGCTCATGGGCTGGTGCCTGAGTGCAGCAACCACGGCTCCAGCAGCTCCAGGAGGAACCCTTCCCTCAGGGATTCCCTGTTTTCCCCTCTGTAGATCCAGTACATGCCCGTGTCACCGGAGCAGCAGCTCGTCACGCAGGCACAGCTGGAAGCAGCAGCACACTCAGCTGTCTCAGGTAATAGCAGGGCTCTGTGCCAGAAGGGCCAGTCCTCCCAGGATTTGGGGGTGCCAGTAATGTTGTTGGGGTTGGCAGGGGCCCCCGGTGGGAGGGCTGAGAAGATCAGGCTGGATCACTGTTTAGCTGCCAGCTGTGGTGTCCCAGGGCAGATCTTTGCTGGCCCCAGCCTGTCAGTTCTGGAACAGGGTTAACCAGAGATGGGCTCTGCTGGAACTCCAAATAGGTGGTGTGGCCATATGTCCCTTCTCCAGGGACAAGTGAGGAACATGGAGCGGAGCCCTGAGTAGCCACCTGCTCCCCCTGCCCTGGGGCAGAGGCATCACTGACCCTCTTCCCCTGCAGCAGTGGCAGATGCAGCAATGGCTCAGGCACAGGGCGTCTTCGCCACCGAGGCAGCGGCCGAGCAGATCCAGCAGCTGCAGCCGGGCATCCGCTACGATGTCATCACTCTGTCGGACTAGCACCGGGCCGGGGCTGCACCGGTCTGGGGCTGCACCGGGCCAGGGCTGCACCGGGCCAGGGCTGCACCGGGCCGGGCAGGCGGCCGCACCGGCAGCAGCCGGCCCAGCCAGCAGTTGCCTTATTGTGCCGGGGCTGCGAAGGACACGCCTGAGCCGTGGCAGCACAGACACAACCAGGGACACGCTGCCGCTCCGCCCTGTGCCGTGGGGGTCCTGCACATCCCCCCAGAGACTGCTCAGCATCCACGGGGGCAGTCTTTGTGTGGACGGTCTCTTCACCTGTTGCACTTGATGGTCTGAAATCCCTTTTCCTGAACGGTCTGTGTGGGCAGCCATGGATCGGTGTCTGCCCAGCACATGAGGATCCTGGGGAAGCTGTAAGGACTGGGGACAACTGTGTGGTGCAGTGTCAGAGGTGAGGTGTGTGCAGCAACAGCCACTCCTCCTCCCTGCAGCCGTGGGGCCAGTGGTCCTAGTGTGCCAGCAGCCAGCCCTCCTGTGGCATCTCCGGCCTGCAGGCAGGCAGCAGCAGTGCTCTGGACTGGAGGAACCCAAGAAGAAGGAGGCGAGGATGCTCTATTTTTCTTTTGAAGAGGAATGGACTCTCATGTTAGTCTTTTGGTGGTTGTTGGAGGGGTTCAGCTGTGAGATTCTCAAGCTTTGACTATGCTTATGAATAAAAAGGGATGGAGAGCCTTGTGTGTGCCTGCCTGGGGGTCCAGGAGGCAAGGATGGCACAGCCTAGCCTCAGCACAGCCCTGGGGCTGAGGCACAGTGGGTCCCGGAGCCCAGCGCTGTGCTGGGCGGGTCGCTGCTGGCAGGAGCTCTGAGCTATCAGCTGCCTCCCGCCCGAGTGACCTTGACTCCTGGGAAGCGAGCCGGGCAGCTGGGACAGCGGTGGGCTTCAGGCTGGAGTCATGAAATTAATCGAGTGGTAAACAGCCTAAATCCCGTGTAACTCTGTCCCGAGCCACACACCACCCTCCTGAGCGGCTTGTCTGGGCCTATTTACATGCGATTATAACAGCTAATCGCAGAGTTTTAGTTCTCTGCTCCTGCATTAAACTGATTATCCGTGGAGGGGAAAAAGACCGGGAACCACCCTGGCTCGGTGGGAGCCTCTGTGAAGCCTGAGCCCCGCGGCTGCGGGACGGGGGCGGGGTGATCTCTGCTGGGCTCTCCCTGCCCTCATGCAGGGTATGGGATGGCACCGGGGCCGCTGTGGGACACCTCCCCTATCCACCAGGGCAGTGAGGTGTGGCCGGCCCCATACTTCCCCTGAGGTGGCTGCTGCTGATATGGCTCTCCCAGCTGTGGCTCTGTCCCCGCTCCCTTCACACCAGCCTTGCCCTGCCCTTGCCAGTAGTGCTGGTGTGTGGTTGTGCCTGCCTGGCTGAGGCTGGGTCAGTGTCCAGCTGTGCCTGCCTGGCTGTGGCCCTGCCTCTCCAGCTGTGCTGTGCAGGGTCAGGGTGCTACACACAATCCTCAGGCGCTTTCCTAGATTACAGCCCCATTATCTAATCAAGCAGGTCCCCGGTGCTGATTAGGGCTGGACGAGTCCTGTGGGGACAAGGTTATGGGGCCACTGGAGGGCCATGGCCAGGGCTGGTCCCAGCCAGTAGCACCAGTGTCCTGGCTGGCTTGAGGCTTCCATACCTGAGCACAAGACCAGCCCACTGTGGGATGGATGGGACCAGAGCTCTGACTGCTGTATGTTGGGAGCTGCAGGTGCTGCTGGGGCTCTGCCATGGGGTAGTGCAGGGACTTGGGACCTCTGGGCACTGCCACCTCAGCCCTGGGATCTTCTGCTGTCACCAGGGCCTGCAGGGATCCAGGGATGTGGTTCATTAGCACCGGTGACCTTCGCCTTCCTGTCCTGGCCAGCGCTAAGCGGGTTTGTTACATATTTAATATCCTGAGAGCGTTATTAGTCGGTATTTAATGACGGATACAACCTGTGGGATAATCCCAGTCTTAGTGGGGAGGCGTGGCAGTACGAGCAGGCAGCTCAGGGGGTCGCGGGCTCTCGGGGCCCCTCACACAGCTGCCCACCACTGCCCTGCCCACCCACTGCCCCTGCTGTGCCAGCCACAGGAACCCCCAGTGCCTGCAGGGATCCCCACTGTCCATGGGGCTGTGGGACCCTTCCCCTTCCCCACTCTGCTGCCTGGAATCCAGCAGCAGGCATGGCAGTGCTGGGGCTTGGGTGAGGACCTGGCCAAGCCAGAGGAGGAGCAGGATGGGGCAGCGTGGGTTGCTGTCATCCCACCAGGCTATGGTTCTTCCACCAGCCCCTCACCTTCCAGCCCACCCTTCCACAGCACAGGGGGCTCTGCCAAGCACAGCCCCAGGTCAGGGCTGGGGTCATGGATGGGGCACAGCTCGGCACTGCAGTGAAACCCCAGGAGGGCTGTGTGCTTGTGGCTGTGGGGCTCACGGTGGTGCCCATGTGCCAGCCCCAGGGTGCTGTTGTACCCCATCCCTGGGTGCTGTGTAGGCTGTGTGGAGCTGGGGGTCTGGGAGGGACCAGGGCTCTGGCTGGTGGCAGGCAGTAGAGGAGGATGGTCCCTGCAAGTCCCTGCCCAACAGTAGCTGGGGAAGGGGGGGTATCAGGTGCCCCAGATCCTGCTGCTGCTCTCATGGGTGCTAATACCCCCTAATCAGCTGTCAGTCACTGAGGACCCCAGCAGCTATAAAACACCCGGGAGCAGCTCCCTGGCTCCTCTCCTGCAGTATGGCAGCACCTCGGCGTGAGAGGAGCCCAGGACAAGAGCTGGGGGGTTGTGGGGGGCCTTGGGGGACCCTGCAGGGACCACCCCAAGCCCTACTGCCCTGCTCCTGCCCCTACTCCTGCCCCTGTCCCGTTTTTGCCGGGTACAGCCTCCTGCCACCCCCTCTCAGCCTCGTGACACCTCTGGTAAGTGCCGCGCTGCAGCTCTGGGCAAGGAACGGGATGTGGGTCTCTCCCAGGACCAGGATGGGACTGTGTGGGGTGGTTGGAATCGGGGCTGGGACCAAGGCCCCTGCCCCTCCCCAGCATTCCCCTGCCCACACACACATACCCTCCTGCACTTGGCACTTTGGGTGTGCATGGGAGAGGAAGACAATGGGCAGGATACAGCTATGCCCTGTCCCACACACAAAGGGCCGAGCCCTGACATCCCACAGCCCCTCTCCTCCGGCTGTGATGCCCCCCTATCCCACCCTGACACCCCTCTGCCCCTCCAGGTCTCAGCACCCTATGAGGTGCCACTGGGGCTGCCCACAGAGCCGGGGCGGGCGAAGGCGGCGGCGGCGACGCGGGAGAGCACCGGGGCACTGAAGGCTTGGCTGGCACGACACCCCAGGAACCCCTATCCCAGCAAGGGGGAGAAGGTGATGCTGGCTGTGGTCAGCCGGATGAGCCTCACCCAGGTCTCCACCTGGTTCGCCAATGCCCGCCGGCGCCTCAAGAAGGAGAACAAGGCGAGCTGGGCCACACGCAGCGCCTCGGAGGGCGAGGACAGCGAGGGCGAGGGGGTCCCATCGGGTGCCGTCCCCATTCCCAGTTCCAGCCCTGTGCAGGATGGGTGCGGGGGCAGCTCCGAGGTGAAGACAGGCCCTGAGCAGGGCAAGCAGCCCCAGAAACCCAAGATCTGGAGTGTGGCAGAGATGCTGGAATCTCCCCCCAGCAAGAATGGGTGTCCCCCAGGGGAGCCAGTGATGCTGGAGCAGGTGTAGGGCTGGGACAGTCAAGTCCTGTCCCCAAGGGCATGGCAGGAGAGACAGCCAGGGTACCCGGCAGCTGCCTGGCCAAGGAGAGTGGGAGATGTGGGTGGGGAGGGACACAACACAGTAATAAATGTGACTCTCTTGGGTCTCCTGGTGTTGCCTGTGTGTGGTGGGGATGCTGGTGGGGGATGCTGGCAGGGATGCAGGATATCACTGGAAATGCTGGTAGGGATGCAGGGGTGCCAGCAGAAATGTGGGTAACTTCACTGCCAGTGCTGCAGTGAGCAGCCCCTGCAGAGCAGGGCTGGTCCAAGGCAGAGATCAAAAATAGACTTTGATCTTCTTGATAAAGGTAATAAAATGATTAGTGCTGTTGAATTAATCCTTACAAAACAAAACCCAAGGAGGTTAAATAAAGCCCAGAGGCTCCGCATAAAAACCCAGGACTACAAAATAGCTGCAAAGACGTCTTTACACACCAAAGAAACTCCTCCAGTCCTCCCCTCTCTGGGACACAATGTCAGCGAACACGGGACTCACATATGAGAAAGAAACACAGATGCGATGGGAGCAGCCCCACGAGGAGCGTGGGCGCCACAGACAGAACTATTTACACTATGGACACGGAGCCGTGCTGGGGCCAGTCCGGCCGCAGGAGCCCCCGGGCTCTGCCCGTCCCTCTCCTGCCGGGGCCCCTCCAGCCCTCGCGCTTCCTCAGCTGGGATTAATGTCCTGGCTCCTGCTCTTTGTCTGCAGTGGAGGAGGAGGACAAGGAGCTGAGGTTGTGGCCCAAATGCCTGTAGGCAGCAATGAGCTCCTGCAGCCACTCCAGCCATTGTGAGCACCCTCATGGAAAAGACAGTCCTGTTCTGCATGGGAAGGCACTGAGCTTCTCCCCATGGTCAGGCAGAGCATGCTGTGGGTCAGAGGACACCTCTACCTCAAGGGTCAATGCCCCAAGGAGCCCAAACCCTCCCTGACTCAGGCACAGAGGTTGCATGTGCAGGGTCAGGAGTGGGGGAAGCCAAAGACCTCCAGGCACAGGCACTGGCAGAGGCTGTAGACAATGCAGAGAAGGAGGGTGGAGGGCACAAGGCTGACCAGGATGATGCCCAGGCTGTGGTGCTCGATGAGCAGGAGGTAGATGCCGAAGGGCAGGGAGCTGAAGTAGAGGAGGCAGAGGACGCCCAGAATGAAGCGAGGGATGGCTTGCCAGCCCCAGGAGCGCCACTTCTGCCCAGGGCCATGGCAGGGCAGTGCCCCCAGGCTGGTGGGGCGGTACAGCCTCACCACCTCCAGTCTGCCCAGGCTCTCTGGTGGGGCCACGTCCTCTGGCACCTCCAGGATGGTGACAACCAGGCAGTCGGGGCTGGATGTGGGCTCCAGCACACTGGGGCAAAGCAGTACCTCAGGAGATCGGGGTGGACCCCGTTTCTTGGCTCGTTCACGGCCTGTCAGCAGTGCCAGTGCCTCACCATCATCCTGCAGCTGCTGCACGTCCCCACCCGGCACTGGGCTGTGCTGGCGGCAGAAGGGACAACGGAGCTGAGGGGTTGAAGCGTCCCCCGGGGGAACAATCCTGCGCAGGCAGCGGGCACAGAGGCGATGGCCACAGTGGAGCAGCTTGGGCCTGCGGGCACGGGCGTCGAAGCGGCTGTAGCAGATCTGGCATTCCAGCTCGGGGGACGAGGGTGCCACCGGCAGGGACACCGGTTCGCTCTCTGGCTGGGCCATGGTCCTGGTGGGCTGCTGGGGGCTGCCCGGGCTGCAGGGAGGCGGCACCGCTGTCAGCCAGGGCTGAGGGCAGGTCCCGGGCCAGCTGCCACCCACGCGTGGGGGTCCCAGCTCGGCTGCACCCCCATGGTCATTGTCACGGTCAGTCCCCGGGACTCGGTGGGGAGAGCGGGGCAGGGAGAGCAGAATGGTGGCGACAGCCCCGACTCCAATCCCCGGCTGGTGCCACCGGCACTGAGACTCGCCGGCATCCCGGCCCCTGCTTTGCGGGGAAAAAAACCGCTCCCAGGGGCCGGCACCGGCGGAAGGGCAGCTCCCGGACACATCTTTGGCCCTTGCGGTGCGTGCGGGTTCCCTGGGGCCCCGGGGCCGGGACGGCTCCGAACACCAGCTCTGCCGGCGGCGGGGACTCCCCACCCCGCACCCCGCTCCCGGGGCGAGCAGCTCTCGGTCCGCACTCCCCGCCCCCGCTCCCGGCCCGCACCGCATCCTCTCCCGTACCTGCGCTCCGCGCCGCGGCTCCCGGCGGGGACACAACGGCGGGTCGGTCCCCGCCGCCGGCGGGCTCGGTGGCACCGGTGGGCTCCGCGGCGGTGGGCGAGGGCCCGGCAGCCCCATGGGGGGAGGCNCCTGCGGAGCTCCCTCCCGCAGAACCGGGCCCCGCCGGCTGCCGAGGGGTAGGCGCAGGGGTCGATGCAGGGGGCGGTGCGGGTTTTGGCGCGGGATCGGTGCGGCTCCCGGTACTCCAGGGTTCCCCGCTCACGGTCAGCCCTGAGGATGCTCCTTCCCGGCGTGGGGCCTGCGGTAGCAGCGCTTGGGGTTCAGCACTCCCGGGGAGTCGAGTCGGGGGCACTCGGGGGACACAGCATTTGACAGGTTCAGGCTGGGCACAGCCAAGCCCCCTGCACATACCACGCTGCAGGTTGTGTCTCCCAAGCCCCAAATCCAAATCCAACTGCTCCCAAATCAAATCCACACCCAACTGCTCCCTTACAGGGCGTTTCCAGCAGCCCCTGGCGGGGGACAAAAGCACTCATGGACCCCCTCCTTCCCTCCAGACAGTAGAGTGGCAGCACTGCCCACCACACAGACAATGGTAGTGAGGGCCTTTTAGTTCAAATTGTCCAGGTTTGGTACAGCCTGACAGCTTTTATGCAAGGGCTGCAGCTCCTGGTGTGCCTAATTCCCCCCAGTCCTGCCCCTACCACCCACTGCTCCCACAGCTGCCCCTCCCACCACAGTCCCCTGCACAGCTGGACCTAGTCTTGGTTACCTGCCCTTGAAATGCCCCCAGTGTCAACCTGATGTGCTCAGTCTCTTGCTGTTAGGATAGAGGAGACTCCAGAGGCAGCCCATGCCACCAGGCTTCTGTGGCCACTGAGGTTACTTTCACATCCCCTGTGGGACCACAGCCACTGGATGCTTAACCAGGTAACTGTCCCTCACCTGAGGGAGCAGGAAAAGGGTTCAGTGTGCACTGCCTGACCAAGGACTGCGTTAGGGACATTTCCAGCATCAGTATGTCTCTGCTTACCTGTGTCTTGGAAGCAGGTGGTCTTGGCTCAAAAAACAATGATTAAAGGGGAAAAAAAGGCTTTAAAAACTGCTGCTTTTGCAGCTGACATTCCCAACTGCCCTGACTTAAAGGACATCAATGACCTCCTTGCCACCATCAAAAGCATCTCTGGAGAGCTGTGAGGCTCCTGGGAGTGGGCAGCATCTGGGGCTGGGCAATTCCTGCCCACCTGAGGGGGGCCCTGTCACTGCTGTGGCACTGGCACCAGCAGTGCTGTGGCACCCCACAGGAGAGGCTGGCTGTGCTGCCTGCCCCAAGGAGGCCGAAGGCAATGCACTTCCCTGCGCTTCTCTGATGGGAGAGCACCAAAACTTCACTGGAGCAGAGGGTGGTCAGGCTGATTTTGGAGCTCACACTTGTCATTAGGAAACAAAACTCACCAGGAGGGCAGGGCTGCATGGAACAAGGCAGATGACAGTTCTGAAAAACCAAACCCCAACATTTTTTTACCTTCCACCCAGGCAGGGACCAGACAGGGGTGAGCACAGACCCCAGACACCAAAGAAATGAAGTCACAGACACAAGCAGAGCTGTATGCTGGTTTTAATGTTCCTAAGAACTAGGAAACAGAAATCAAAAATAGACTTTGCTCTTCTTGATAAAAGTAATAAAATGGTTAGCGGTGTTAAATTAATCCTTACAAAACAAAACCCAAGGAGGTTAAATAAAGCCCGGAGGCTCCGCATAAAAACCACAACAACTACAAAACAGCTGCAAGGACGTCTTTACACACCAAAGAAACTCCTCCAGTCCTCCCCTCTCTGGGACACAATGTCAGCGAACACGGGACTCACATATGAGAAAGAAACACAGATGCGATGGGAGCAGCCCCACGAGGAGCGTGGGCGCCACAGACAGAACTATTTACACTATGGACACGGAGCCGTGCTGGGGCCAGTCCGGCCGCAGGAGCCCCCGGGCTCTGCCCGTCCCTCTCCTGCCGGGGCCCCTCCGGCCGCGGCGCTCAGCGCCCAGCCCTCGCGCTTGCCATCCACTCCTCCGTCTGTTCCGCCGTCCCTCTGCCCGCGCGCGTCCCAGCTCTGGCTGTCCCTTCCCTCGGCGCTCCGGCGTCGCGGAGCTGCCGGCTCCTCCTGCCGCGCCGCACCGGTGAGGGCTGCGGCCGAGCCTCCTCTCCCACTGGCCGCCGGGCGCTCCCGACTCCTGGGGGCTGGCGTGCAGTTCGCAGAGGAGAGCAGGTGCCATGGAGCTGCTGCGCAGGAGTCCCGGGCCAGTGCTGTGCAGCCAGCAGTCTCTGCTGCCCTGGCCAGCCTCCCCCAGGGCCGCTGGCACCTCCCCTGCTGCCTCGCACCTCTGCCTTAGTTGGGATTAGTCTCTCGGCTGCTGCTCTGCTCTCGGCCCAGCTCCCGCTCTTTGTCCGCTGTGGAGGAGGAGGAGGAGGATGAGGACGAGGAGGAGGAAGACGAGGAGCTGAGGGTCCGGCCCGAATGCTTGTAGGCTGCAACGAGCTCCTGCAGCCGCTCTGGCGTGGGCTCCCACTTGGCAAAGCCAGCGCTGTTCTGCAGGAAGAGGACGGCCGTGTTGTGCACAGCCTTGTAGTACATCTCCTCCCTGCAAGGGAAGAGAACAGGCATGAGCACCGGATCTGGCCCCCGCCCAAAGCCCAAAGCCACCGACACCTGGTCCTCCTCTTCCTGCCATCACTAGGACAAGTATTTGTCCCGTCCTTTCTCTCATTATTCTGAGAAGCAAGCAAGGCACAGTGCAGCCTCGGGCAGTTCTGAGTACAGCAGAGGATCATGACCTTCCAGAGGGAAGAAACACTGATGCTGCAGAGTCCCATTGCTCCCTACCACTACACGCATTTACTGGAACCTCGCTGTCCCTGCAGAGGGGACTCAGTACAGCGATGCATCAGTCCTAAGCAGGTAAGAACTTCAGTGTTCAGGCACCTGTTGCTTTAACAAGTTGTGGCTCAAACTTGTTGCCTCAGCAACAGAGCAGAGGCCAGCCTGCCCCACTGGGGACCAAGCCCCCACTGCCTCTTGCCTCTGCTCCCCCAGTGACATCCAGCTGCTGCAGCACAGGCAGCTACCAGGCCCGAGGGCTGGCAGAGGCACGGATCAGTGCCACAGGTGTGACCTGTTCCAGCTGGACTCATGCCCAAGGCATACACCTCTCACAAGCTAAAGTTAGCAGTCATTAAACAGACGTTGAATTCACCATGCTGTCTGCCCATCCTAAACACCCAGGGTGATGATGCGCTGCGCTTGTCCTTGCCTGCTCCCTGCTTCCCACTGATTTCAGCTTGGGAGAGGATATTTCTGTCACACAGCTTCAGAGCCGTGTTCCCAGAAGGATCTGAGAACAAAGCCTACTTTTTGCAGACGTGCTGGGACCCGCTGCGGTACTCGTGATCGAAGGCCGGCAGGATGAGCTGGTGTCGCTTGAACTTGCTCTGCTCCATGCGCGTCAGGGCTGGCGTGGGGGGGTCCCGCCACTCAGGGATGAAGACAATGAAGGAGAGTGGCTCGCTGGAGCTCTCCAGCAGTTTCTAGTGCAAGAAGAAAAGGAACAATCTCAGCACTGACTGAGCAATGACGTGTTTAATGAGTCCTACAGAAAGGAAATGCTGCTGCTTCAAGAGCAGTGCCCAGCTGTCACTGTCCTCTGCCCCTGCCCTCAGGGCGCAGGAGTGGTGGGGAGCAGAGGATGGATGGCACAGCTCCATCCCAAACAACCCCAGGGGTGAGCAGACATACCTCAAAGTGAGAAACCATGGCATCCATCAGCTCCTCACAGAACGGAGGATTTGCCTCAAAAGAGCCACTTATAGGGAAGAAATCCAGGCATGGGCTGGAGAAAGAGGCAAAGATCCCCATCAGCTCATCCTGAGTCATCTCATGGGCAGGCACCCACACCCACACAGAGCAAGAGAATGTAATACTCACCCCCTGGATCCAAAATACCCGTCTGTGTCCAAGAAGGCTGAACAGTACTGTTTAAAATAGCAATTCAGGGGTGAGGCAAAGCATTCAAAACTCACTCCGAAGAGCTTGTGGAGGGCTTCAAAGATGTGCACGGGAAGTGCCCCTTGCAGACCAGTCCCTTCGTACAGCCCCACACCGAACATCATCTGAGGAGAGCAAACCCTGGTGAGCCGTGCCTGCACTCGCTGTTCCTGCTGCTCCCTTCACTGACCACAGACCCAGGGCCACACGTCCATGCACCCACTCCTCTAGGTATGCAGGGCCCCCTCGTCCTTTCTCAAATTCGTGTAGGTCCCTGCATGTACCCAAGAATGCTCTTTAGAGATTTTATCCAACTCTGACCCCACAAAACCACTAGTTTTCTCTTGTACCCAAGTGAGCCTTCAGCTGTCCCTCAGAGCCAGGAGCTACTGAAGGTTTCCTTCACAAAAACCTTTACTCACACCAAGGTCTCGTGTCAAAACCACAACTGCTCCCCAGCCCACAGTCCTACCTCAGCATGAGCAGACTATAGACCCAGCTTAAACCCTGTGTTGCTCCACGCTCCCAAAGCTGCGACCCTTTCCCAGAGCAAAGACAAGTTCCCAGTGCTGCCAAGGCTTTCTGATGTGCAGCTGTGGTGAGACTGTACCTGGTATCGACGGAGAAGGCACCAAACCCTGGGCAGGAACTTTTCAAAGCCCGAGTCATCGATGCAGCTGTACCGATAGAGAAGCCACTGGAAGAGAAAGCCCAGCCACTGAAGACACCAGGAAGAGCCAAGCTATGGTGATACACGCACATTGTGACAGGGAAAGGGAGGCTGAGGAGCAGGTGGGCTCTGCAGGGAGTTGTCAGCACATCTGCTGTCACTGCGTGAGACACCAGCTTGTCACTACCATGAAATGAATGAACCACCACAGCAGCACGTGTCTCTCAGCAAGGGTTGCCTTGGTTTGAGTACAAATGTTCTGGCAGCACAACACTTATTCGGAGCACACACCCAACACCTGGGAAATACTCCCAGCAGAGCCTGACCCCAGCTAAGGTGAGAGTAGCTGTCTTCATGCCCATGGCAGCATCTGACAGCCCTGCAGGGTCAGCTGCCATCCTCTGCCAAGCCCTGCCCTCGGAGCACACGGAGATGACCCTGCCCCAGAGGCAGCAGCCTCAGCACCCAGCCCTTACCAGCTTGCTGAAGTAGTTGCGGCTCACTTTGACCATCTCCCCCTTGTACCGCACACACGCCACGTTGTTCTCCATGTGCATCTCCACGCTGGGGAGCGGCGGGGAGGGGATGGCCAGTCTCACGGGGTAGCAGTACACCAGCCTGTCCTGGACCTCAGGAGCTTCTATCTCAGCTATGCAAAATGAACACAAAGGCAGCCTGTGAGAGGCCAAGGGTATTTGGGATCAATCTTCAGTCCACCTCAAAAGACACAGTGACCCGAACAGGGCTTGAGAGCAGGGTGGTCCTCTCAAAAAATCACCATGGTGGTCCCTCACAGATTTTGTAGACAGCTACCTTAGGTTCAAAGCTGATTCCACAATTAATTCCATCTTGCACTGCCAGAGCACAGGGAGGACCCACTTCTCCACCTCTTAACCCAGGAAACAGCATCCTGAGGCGTGTTCCAAACACAAAAGACTCTTTTTTGTTGCTACTGTTTCTTATTTCAGTTTGACCCAAACTCATCCAAAGCACAATAAAAATTCACAGGCTGCCAAATGCAGGAAGTGAAAGAATTTCCCTGCACTTTGTGGTTATCCATTGCCTTGGCTTTAGGGAGAGCTGGAAGGAACCTCTGACTTAGTGGGGTTGGAAGACAAGCATCAAAAACAAGGCTAAAGGCAGACACTGGGACCTGAAGGGAGCCTGAGGAGAGCCAGGACCCAAAAGGGAAAAGGACTACAGACAGCGGTAATGAAAGGAGTAGACCCCGTGAAGGAAGGAAAAGCTGACTAGATACAGATGGACAGACGTGAATGGAAGAAAGAACAGGGAAAAGATCAAGGAACACGAACTCTGCCAAGAAAGCATGCACAGTGACAAGCTGGGAGGCAGATGGGTTCAGAAAGGTGCTCAGAACACAAGAAATGTGGCAAATGAGAATAAAGGGAGAACACTCAGCATTACTAAGGGGATGTCAGCTGTCCCTAGAAATTCATGAAGCAGCAAAAAAGCATGCTCCAGTGAAATGAATGAATTCCCTGCTCAGTGTGACCTGCTCCTAACAAGCTACTTCATATTGGCAAATCACATATTTATAGTATCTGATGTTACAGCTGGTCACAGCACCTGATGGAAGACAGTCTGTCACTGCACAGACACTGTGACTGGCAGCTGAGGCCTATGCTGGACTAGCTGGTTCTTACTTTGAAATACAGACTTTCTGACTTTGGCAGACAGAGCTGCCCTCCCAACAAGTAACACTCTGAATAGGGACAGGCCAGAGCATGGGGCCTTTAACTACAATGCTGTAGCTCTACAGCTCTTCAAAGCTGGCTGCATACCAGAGATATTGTTCTCTTTGAGTATGGCAAGATGCTTCTCCCGGATGCGCTTGACATATTCCAGGGATATGTAGTAAATTTTACTGCAGATGCCTTCGACAGAGTCCTTGGCTGCAGCAGACACGTGGGGCCCGCACTGTTTGCGTAAGTGCTCCAGGCGGTCCTGCGGAAACAGAGAACCAGAGTCTCTCACACGGCCACCACTGGCTCTCCAAGGGTCCTCAGCGACTCCAAGCTGCTCTCCCATGGCACACAGCGAGGGGAAGCAAAGGCAGCAGCAGGACCTGTATCTGTCCCCACATGTCCTCTCCCCAGCTGCCTGTGCCCAGCACACATCGGTGGGACACTGACCATGTAGTCCTCCTTGGAGGCAGAATGGTCCCGTCGCAGCCAGCTGAAGGTGTCCTCCACATTCCACTTCACCACCTTCCTGCTGTCTGGGGAAGCACTCCTACAAAAACAGAGAGGCAAAATTTAACTCACGGCTGCACAGCAAAAAAAGTTTTCTGTCAGTGGGGAATGTGGACACTGACACTTCCTCAAGGCCCATCCCTGTCACTCCCCTCCAGTTCTTTGGAAAGGCCTTCCAGATGTTTGCATGATAGCAGAAAACCATGCTCCCTCCAGAATCTGGTGCAGCTGGCTGCTGTCCTCTCTGCAACAGGAGAAGCCCACAAAGCCTCTATTTGTTATAGCAGTGGTCCACTTTGATACTGCCTCTAATTTTCAACTACTGCTAGGGGCTTGTGACTCTGACAAAACTAGCCTGTTTACAAGCTTTTCCTTTCCCCCACAAGGTTCTCCCCCCAGTCTTCCTCAGTTCTGTCTCCTGTGGCAGAACTGGTCAAAAACACCCTACCTTGTATACAAAATGCCACTCTAAGCTTGTTGCTCTGCAACAGCAGTGAGTGTCCAAGCGTTCCCAATTTTATGTCAGGGATAACAGAAGACACTCCACACCCAGTACTTCATTGTCTCCACACACATTCAGCTCCTCAGTATTACATTTTACAGTAACGTCACTACCAAAAGACACTTCCAGCACTACTGTTTTTCTTCTGTATGTTCTTAACCTTGCTTTTCCTCAGTAACATTATGGCCAGTGCTGGATAAGGCAGGATGAGAAGCCCCAATAGTGCTTTTGTCTTTTCTGAACGTGACAGCACTGCAAGAAGAGCTCCCACCTGGATTCAATCAGTCGCTTCGCAGCCTCAGCATACTTGAAGAGCAGCCTCTTGGCTTCCTCCCGGAACTTAATTCTGGATAACCTGAGGTAAATTAAATTCATATGCATGAGTCTCACAAAGGCATGGAAGCCAGGTTCAGTTCTCCAGCATCCAACCACTTCATTAGCCAAAGGGAAGCATGGCAGCAGAACCGTGGTTGGTAAACCACCAGACCAGACCGACCCAGAACCATCCCAGAAAGGTTCCTGTCTATGAACAGTACCTGATGGGAATGTCATTCATGATCTCTCTGAACATGGAAGGAGACACTACTGGCTCACAGTCACTCGGTAAAAGAGGATCTGTCCCTTTATCAACCACCTTCCTCTCCAACATCCAGCGATTAAATGACTCCCTTGGGGGGTCAATCCCTGGAGAACAGAAGGGTCTAATCAATACAATACAGAAATGCCCAGTAGTTTTGATAAGGATCATCACACAAAGTTCTGCCTAATTAATTAACCAATGTCACAGAGTATAACCATCATAAAAAGAGAGCACAGGGACTAGACAGGCATAAAACAAAAGGTAGATCAATCACCACAGCACTGCAGAACTGAGAAGGAAATCAAGGGAGCCAAACAGAAACTCACCTTCTCGCTGCTGGCAGAGCTCACGGTAATGCTGCCGCAGCTTGAGAATGAGCTGGGACCGGAGCAGCTCCACCTCAGGGTGTGGAGAAAGCACTTCTGATGGTGCCCTCTGCTTAATCACGGCGTTTGTCTGAATATCCAGGTCCCAGTATACTCTGTGGCAGAAGCAAATGTCATCAGGATAACCTGATGATCATTGGCTAATTATCAAATATTACTTCTAAAGATGTTTTCTTGGACAGTTTCACCAGGCAGGAAACCAAATTATCAAGACTCCTGGCAATGATTTATCTCTCAGGTTCCTCAAAGATACCTGGAAACCTGTGTGTTTCTAACACTCCACTGAGAAAGGAACAGAAGATAAATGGAGGCAACTCACTCAGTTGGTCGTAGAAGAGCTGCCTGCTGTTTGTCTTCAGGTGAAACACACCATGCCTTCAAAACAGAGGTTCCTGGAATACTGGGAGAGCTTGGGACTGGTTGAGCAGCTGGGTTCCCTGGGACATCCGCCTGTATGTGTGAAAGATTAATTACTGCACCAGAGAGATAGGTGAAAGAGAAGCAGCCCAGTGAACCGAACAGTTCCACATCAGAACACCATGTGGGAGACTCGCCCTTAGCTCTCCAGCCCCCCTCATGTGGAGGCTGCATACATTTGTTTCAGAGCACCACACCCACCTTGGGCTTCTTCACACTGTTGCCACTTGGTGGAACCTCCTCTGAGAACCTCCTCTTCCTCTGCTTGCTCTCCACAGAAGCATCTGCCACCCCACCTTCCAGTGGCAGTGGAGCCGCATTCAGTCCCAGAGGGTCTGACTGTGGGAGTACAAACAACAACAGCACATATCAAGCTCACCTGCTGCCACTGCAGTGTCCCAAAAGAAGGCAGAAAGCTCTTAACTTCCCATTGCATTGCTCCCAGCTCCCATGTGGATGGAAATAAGGACACCACTAGTCATACCTGCACAAAGCTGAAAGATTCTCTTCTAGATGTCTATACACTTTTTAAAAAGACTTTAATGAGAAAAACTCATCACAAAACCCCCACGCTGACTGTTCTTTGAGCAGTGCATGACTCCTGGAACAGCATCACCTGACAGAGGAACACTTCCCCAGAATCATGCCAGACAATGGACTGAGCAAGGAGTTCTGAAGGTACAGAAGGCCCTCCAACACCTGTAATCTGAGGTCCGCAGACCATGAACATCTCAGTCCTCACACAGCCCCCCGAGGTGAGCACGCACTTACGATGACATCGTGCTGTCCCAGCACAGGCATCTCCCACAGAGACTGGTTTGTGAAGCGGTTGAAGTAGTATGGGCGGTTCTCCCGCTTGCTCCAGCACTTCTCCCAGCCAGCCTGCACCAGCTCATCTGAGAGGACAAAGAGAGTCAGGAGAGGAGCATCCTGCAGGACAGCCCTGTCCTGCAGGGGCCCAGCACTGTCACAGCACACTCTGAAATACACATTGTTCCCAGCCTCATCCTCCTCCCCACTCCCAGGGCCCTGCAGAATTCCCGAAGGCAGGAGTCCTGTACCTGGCAGGTCCTGTACCAGGCGCATGGGTTTGGGGGAGCTGGGCTGGTTCTGGTTGGAGGTGCCAGGTGAGTGACTCATGAGAGACGCTTCCTCCGCAGGGCTTCTGTGATTCTCATTGGCCATTTCTCAGCAACCACACTAGAAAAAACAAGAGTAATATTCAGTGTTACAGCAGGAAACGTCCCAGATCTGCTTGGCACAGTCAGGTGTAGCACTACAAGTTCATTCTGATAACAAAACAGGGATTGAACCAGTACACCCAAACAGGACCTTAGCCCTGAAAAACACCGGTTATACTGGACATGACTAGCTATGAGGAATGCTCAGTGATAAATGGGGCTAACTGGGGTGTTCTTCAGGCCAGTATTCAAAATATTCCCTTTTCAGTTATATCTCTCCAAAGAGTAGAACATCAAATTGTAAAAAATAACATACACTCCTCTGTGATTATGTGCCACCTTCTGCCACACCAATACCACGGGCCAGGTCTGATGTGTTATCCTCAGAGACAGTTTAAATGAACTCACGCACACCTAACTGCACATCATTCCAACAAAAGGCTTTAATTAAAAAAAATAAATCTGCTATATAAAATAACCCTGGAGGTTCACTAACTTCTGTGGTTCAGAAAACCACAGGCTGGGAGTCAGGAGCTCCCGAATTATTACCCTCTGCATGTCCCAGGCCAACACATCCTAGTCCTAGTCCCACAAGTAGGGCCTCAGCCAGCTGTTTTGGCCCTTGCTGCTTTTTCATCTGCATAACAACAGTTATGCAAAAGAAGGTCTGTTGGAACAATAAAGCTCCTCTTAATCATAATTTAATGTTGCCAGCTGGAGAGAAACAGCCAGGCTTTTCCTCTCTTAGTCACCGCTCTTCCCCTGGGGAAGTTTCTGAAACAGCGCCGCAGATTGCTCTTCTCTGGCAGCCCGAAACACACTGGCAATGAACTGGGGGGAAACAAGGCATTTTACATAATTCCCAGCTACCTCAGACACTTAACTCTATTCAGGCTTTGGAGACATCCGACAGCACACACCAGCACAGTCACAGCAGCAGCAGCACAATGCTGTGCACTGTGCTCCTCACCTGAGCAGCACAGTACCTGGCAGCAGGAGCCATGTACAGGAGTTCTTCAATAAAAACTCTGAATTTTTGTGGGCTAAGTCACTTGGATTTAGTTGCCTTCACTGTGCATAAAGGCCAGTGGCTATTTCAGCAGAACAGAATGGCAGGAGTAAACAGCGGTCAAGAGCAAGTGAGCAGTAGCTCAGCTACCCACAGCATTGGCTGAGATCACCATTGAGGAACCCGACCCCTTCAGCCCCTCAGATGTTTCCATCCTTCCAGGCAGGGTACACAAGGGAAGGTGTGGGACACTGTAGACACCTGGAGTTTGGGTCTCTGCTCCAATGCAAGCAGGTAATACCGTGTGCCTGCTGCAGAGCACAGGACGCAACTGAGAACCTTTTAACGGCCTCAGCAGGTGAGCGTTGTGCAATCTCACACTCCCTCCTGAACTCCAACCCCACCATGGCCTTACAGTCACTTCATAAAGGTGCCAAGGTGAGCTGGGCTAGTGGCAGCAGCTCAGGCTCGAGTCAGCCCGTGGGTACAAGGACCTCAGAGACCGAGGGGCTGTGAGGCAGGAGCACGGGAACATCTAAAGGATGTTTAGTCCCTCCTCCTCACACTAAAGCTACACTTGCACATGCAGCTGCTGCTGTGTCCTGCACGTTACACAGAGCACACGCTGGAGTGAACCGGTTTGTACTGTGGGGACCAGAGCTCCCAAAGTGATGTATGTCAGGACTCACAGACAGCACTGGGCATGCAGCCCTGCCCAGCTTGGATGGCACATGCCAGCTTCAGTGACCTGCCAGTGTTTTTCACCATCCATCGCTCAAAAGAGCTGTCAAATAGGGTCACTGGCTCTGCCTCCTCCCATTTACAGATAAACTGGAATGGTGGAAGTAGCCAAGTTGTTTTATCACTTGATCAGGGTTAACAAGTATTAAATCCAAGTACCCTTAAGGTCTGGGAAAAGGAAAAATCCAAACTAACAGGAATCCTGGCAGAAGCCACTCTACTTTTATGTAACTACACTGGGACTTAGACAGTGACAGGGATCCAGAGGAAGCATTTTATGGTGATTACGGTATGTTTTTATACACCATGGCAATGCATACAGTGCTTCACAAACATGGTACAACGCTGTCCCTGCCCAGAGAGCTTACAACCTAGAGCAGCAGCACAACCAGAGACCACAGCGGGGGAGAAGGAGACACAGAGTAAAGAGGTACAGCAAACAGGACCGGTATTTGTTTCCATTTCACCGAGGTAGGATTTTGTACAAGACAACAGCAAATGCAGACAAAGGAGATCAGCGACAGCCCCCCGGGACAACCACGCAGTTCTCCCCCATCCCAGAACCACGGCTGCTCCAGGAGGCTGGGAGCCAGGACACCGCCTCCCCCATCGGTACCCATCCCCTTCCCGAGCGCCGGCCAGCGGGCCCGGGGCTGAGCAGCGCAACGCTCCCGGGGCAGCACGGGCACTGGGGCACCGTGTCTGCACGGGGAAGCGGCCGGGAACCTCCTGGGGTTGCCCTGCCGGCGGCGAAGACGGCACGGAGCTCCTCGGCGCGGCGGGCCGGGACCAGCGGGCGGCCACGAGCGCCCAGCGAGTGCGGAGCGGAGGCGGCGGCGGCGACAACTCTGCAGTCTGGCCGGGAGCGGTCCGGGGGCGCGGCCTAAGCGGGGCGGCGGCCGGCCGGGCGGGTACTTACGGTGGCGGGCTGCCTGGCGGGACGCGTAGCCGTCGCTCCGTGCTCGCCGCTGGCGCGCCGGGGCCACATCCTCATAGCGGGGCGTCCCGCGCCTGGCCCGCGGGGGCGGCTGCGGAGACAGGAGCCCGTTACNNNACCGCTGCGACCGCCACCGCCGCCGCCCCACCTCCGCCTCGCCCGCCCCGCCGCCGCCATCTTGCGCCGGGGCCGCCGGTGTGGCGCGCATGCGGGAAGCAGAGCCCGCGCTCCGGGGAATTACGTGGGGCATGCGCAACGGCTGCGCGGTAGCCCCGCCCAGCCGGCGCC
>VZTR01017786.1:0-10624 GCA_013400775.1 Chaetops frenatus | reverse complement strand
CGGCCGCGGCCCCGCCCGCGCTGTGGCGGAGCCACTTAACTGCGGAGCGGCCCCGCCCTCTCAGCCGCCGCGGGCGGTTCCCGGCACTGACAGGGCGCGGTCGCAGCGGTCGCCACCAAAGAGCCTTTGAAGAGCGGCGGCGCCGGGGCGGGGCGGTGGCTTGGCCGGGGGGGGCTGCATTGATGTGCGGGCGCTGGGCTTCCACCGCCTGCCGGGCACAGCGGTAACTCCTGCTGCGCTTCAGCCCGGGCCGGCTTTGGCAGCCGCTGCCTGTCCCGGCGGTCCCTCGGAGTTAGCGCTGATACGTTCCTCCCCACACTGTTGCCGTGACCGCTCCCTGGCCCGCGGGCGCTGGCAGCGAGGGACGCGGTGCAGCGCAGGGCACAGCCCAGTGGTCGCTGGGGTCGCTCCCTTGCCCCATGGCTGCTGCTGCGCAGCGTATGCTGGAGGATGGATGACACGGGACGTGGAAGTAGGACACGGCTGTTACTAGGGGGTCCCTGGGGGCTGCAGGACCCCCTCGCAGCCGGCGGAGCTTCTGGCGCATCCGCCCAGCAGAGCACCCGTCCTACCTCGGCCCCGCCTCCCTGGGCAGTCGATGGCCGGTGCTGGCCCACGGCCCCCGGTGAAGACGGGATGGGAAAGTCGCGGGGCCTCTCCTGCCCTTTTCCTCTGGGATATCCCCGCTGCCCAGCTTTCCAAGGCGTTTCCCATCTCCCGGAGTCATGCCCTCTGCTCCGGGAGCACCGGGGTCAGTTTAATGAGTTAACGCTGGCGCAGCAGTTCTGGAGGGATAAGTGCTGTGTAAGCATTGAGGCTCCGGTTTTGGGCTTCCAGCAGCCCAGCTCCGCTGCCCAGAGCACCGATAACCTCCCGGGGCACAAAGGGCCGGCTCAGACCGACCCTTGAGGGCAGAGGGGACTTTGTGAAGGGACAGTGAAACTCCAGCCTTGGTGCAAGGCAGCTCAAGTGGCCGAGGGTGTGGTGAGGGCACGGGCAGACCCTTGGCATGGCTCGACCAGGCAGGATTTTCGGGAGGGAGCCCCGGGCTAAGGAGCTGCCCATCTTTCCCGTGACAGGGGCAGGACGGCGGCATGGCAGCTGATGGGGACACCCATCAGAGTGCCCATCTCGGTGCCAGCCAAGCTGGCAGTAACACACGAGGCAAGGCCATCCAGAGACACGTCCTGCGGAGCCAATGCTGCCTGGCTTGGGGTTGGGGCAGAGGCTGTGGGGGCAGTCCTGAGGGTCCACAGCCTCGGCAGCTTCTCTGCTCAGGTTTATGCTACAGACGGGCACGAACTAGCCTCCAGCAGCACCCCCGACCGGGGGCCGCGGAGTCTGCACTGAAGCTGGGATAGCTCAGCACTGGCAGAAGCTTCGTAACACAGATAGGGCGTCCCCAACACCACAGGCCCTCCCGGACGCCGTTTGCACATGTGCCCCCCGCACGGGAGGTGCCGGAGAGATCCACGGCCGCGGCTGCGTGTGCAGGACCCGGGAAGCAGTGTTTTCACGGGGAGGAAGGCTTCGTGTCCAGCCTGGAGGTGGGGTGGCCAAGCGAGCCGCTGTCTGTGCCGGTGCTGGCAGCCAGCCGGGCTCGGCAGGACACAGACCTGCATCCTCCCCGTCCGTCCGTCCCGCTGTCTCCTCCCAGCTGTGAGCCCGCAAGGAGTGGCAGCTTGGGGGCTATATAAAGGCAGAGAAACCTCAGCCAGCTCAAAAGAAAGTGTTGGAGCTAGTGGTGTTCTCCCTCCCTCCTGCCTTCACGTGATTCAGCTTCCCCACGCCGGGAGCCGTGGACAAACCTCGCTGTAAGTACCCGAACTGAACCAGCGTTGTGTGGGGGAACCCCACCAGCCTCCGGGCAGGACGGTGGCTTCGGGCCCTGGGGAAGGGGATCCTGCATCGTCTCCCTTCATAGAAGTGGAGGAAAATGCTGTGGGGGAGCCCCGTCCCATCACACAGCCTCGAGGAGGGAGAGCCCCATCCTCTCCCTTCAGAGAACTGGGGGAAGCTGTGGCGGAGCCCCGTCCCATCCCTCAGCCTCGCACGGAGCTCTGCCTGTTGCTGCGGGATGGACAGGCTCCAGCTCCCGTCTCAAACCAGCCTGGGGGCAGGCGGCACATCTCGGGGGGGCTGTGAGGGTTGTGGGAGGGACCCACGGGCCAGGGCTCGCTCCTCTGCGAAGTGCTGGGGCTCCCCGCTGCAGCAGCACGCACGGGGCTGGCGCCTGTCCCTGCGGTTTGGGGAGCGGGGTGTGTTCAGTGCGGGGGGAATGCTGGAGTGAGTGTTCCCAGATGTGGGACCCTCGGGCTCCACAGGGCCAGTGCTGGGGCTTGTGCACAGCACGCTGGGGTGGCTGCCGTGCCCCTGATGGGTTGCCGGTCCAGAGGTTTCGGGCAAGGTGACCTGGGCAGCACTGAGGGGTTTCAGGGAGAACTGTGGAGCCGTGGGGTGTTCCTTGGAGCTATCCCTTGCCGCGGGCAGGTTGGACAGCAGCTGCTTCCCTTCCAGGGTAACCGGGAATCCCTCGTGTGTCCCCCGGCCCTGTCTGTGCTGATACCCGTGCACGTCCCCCGGCCAGTCCGTGCTGACCCTGCTCTCTGCCTCCAGGTGCGAGATGGCTGCCGGCAGCTGCCTCCTTCTCCTCCTTCTGCCCTCGCTGGTCACAGCCTCGCACAGCCCTCCTGGCTGTAAGATTCGGATTACTTCCAAGGGGTTGGACCTGGGTAAGGAGCTGGCCAGGATCTCACAGTCTGGCAAAGAGGGAGGTTGGGCACCCTCCTGGGGTCTGTGCTTGTGCAGGGCTCTGCCTGCACTTCTCCACCATGGGGTGGCTGGGGAGGAGTGAGGGCTGTCGGAGGGCGATGCTGCCGGGAGGGCACGTCCCAGCCCAGCCTCGTTTTTCCCTGCAGTGAAGCAGGAGGGGCTGCGCTTTGTGGAGCAGGAGCTGCAGAACATCACGGTGTCGGACCTGCATGGGAATGAGGGGCAGTTCCAGTACAACATCAGCCAGTGAGTGCTGCCCATTGCCCACAGCTTCCCATGTCCATCTGTCCATCTTACCACCCCTGTCCCCTCCCTGCAGGGTCAAGGTGACAGATCTGCAGCTGGCCTTTTCGGACCTGAACTTCCAGCCCCAGCAGCATCTTGTCTTCAACATCAACAATGCTTCCATTAGCCTACGCTTCCGCAGGCATCTGCTCTACTGGTTCTTGTGAGCTGCCTCCCCTTTCTGCTGCTCGGGTGTTAGCCTGTTAGCCCACCCCACAGCTGTGCTTGCTGGGTGCCACAGGTGCCTTGCTGTCCTGCAGCTGGCAGGAGCTGTGTGCTCCTCTCAGCTACTTTCCTGGTTTCCAGCTACGACATTGGGTCCATCAATGCCTCTGCGGATGGTGTCCACATCTACACAGTACTGCAGCTGGCCAAGGATGAGGCTGGGCGCCTCAAGATCTCCCATATGACCTGCAATGCTTCCATAGCCAGAATGCACGCTGGCTTCTCTGGCACACTCAGGTACACCTGACCCCTCTGCCTGTGCCTGGCTCCCTACCCTCTTCCCACATCCTCAGTGCTTCGTCAGCCCAGCTGTGTGCTGGAGTGAGCACAGAGCCACAGGGAGAACAGGCAGTGCAGAGCCACTCTTGTGTCCTCCAGGAAGGTCTATGAGTTCCTGAGCACCTTCATTGTCACGGGGATGCGCTTCCTCCTGAGCCAGCAGGTACAGCTGGGCACAGAGGAGAGGGGATCTGGGATGCCAGGGCTTTGTGTGTGGGAGAGGGCAGAGTTGTATCCTGTCCGTCTGCTGGGCCTTGTCCTGCCCTTGCAGCTCCTCATCCAGCCTGGGAGTGATTCCCCTCAGCCTGGCTCCTTGCCTTGCAGATCTGCCCATCCCTGGAGCATGCCAGCCTGGTGCTGCTGAACTCTTTGCTGGACACAGTGCCTGGTGTGTGTTGCCCTGGGAAAGGGACTGGATCCCATTCACTGTGGGGCAGACAGGGCTGGGCATCAGGCTGTCAGGCAGCTCCAGGCTTAGTCACACCAGCCCATCTTCCCTGGCAGTGAGGAACTATGTGGATGAGCACATCGGTATTGACTACTCCCTCCTACGGGACCCATCCATCTCCACTGACACCCTTGACCTTGACTTCAAGGTGAACACTGGGTCCTGCCTTGCTGGCCCTTCCCCATCCCTGTGGGCAAGGCTGTGCCAGCAGACACACTGGGCTCCATGGAGCAGGTGAGGTGGGCTGCCCTGTGACTGTGGGAACCTCTCCTGCTCTCGGTCCAGGGCATGTTCTTTCCCCGGGTGAGAGAGGACCAGGAGCTGGAGAACCACGCGGTGGAGCCGGTGATCAAGGAGACTGAACGCATGGTTTATGTTGCCTTCTCTGAGTACTTCTTTGACTCAGCCATGCACTCGTACTTCCAGGCAGGAGTGCTGACCATTGAGCTCCAGGGGGAGAAGGTAAGGAGCACCAGATACTTGGACTGTGTGTAGGCAGGAGGGAGGGGTGGGCTGCGTCACAGAGCAAAGGAGGGGCCATCCAGGGAGCAGCTTTGCTGGGACCCGCAGCAGCAGCTTGTTCCCCCTTCAGTGGTTTGTGCTCTCCACAGGTGCCCAAGGACCTGGAGGTTTTGCTGAGAGCCACATTCTTTGGGACCATCTTCATGCTGGTGAGGAGCCCCCAGACAGGGTGAAAGCCATGGTGGAGCCCCAGGGCAGAGCACAGCCCTGCCCTGCTCCCTGCCTCCAGCTCACCTGCCTTCCCCAGAGCCCTTCTGTGGATGCTCCGCTGCGGCTCGTGCTGCAGGTCTCTGCTCCCCCTCGCTGCATCATCAAACCCTCGGGGACCTCAGTCTCTGTCTCTGCCTTCCTGAACATCTCACTGGTGCCCCCGGACCGCCCACCTGTCCAGCTTTCCAGCATGGCCATGGTGAGGGGGAGGCTGGGGCTCCTTGTGCAGTCACTCCCGTGTATACAGGAGCAGTGTTCCCCATCCTGTCTTGTAAGGCACTGGTGTCACCGAGCAGAGGGACACTGGGCCTGTGGGATGAGAGGAGCAGCTGGCCTGGTTGTCCTCTGCCTGTTGTGAGCCAGCTTTCTCCCTCCCCAGGAAACCAAGCTGAGCGCCAAGGTGTTTCTGCAAGGGAAGGCACTGCGCGTGCAGCTGGACCTACGACGGTACGGCTGGGGTCCCATGGGGGCATGGGCAGAGTCCCCTCCACACCCTACTCACAACTGCTTCCTTCTGTCCAGGTTTCGCATCTATTCCAAACAGTCAGCGCTGGAGTCACTGGCGGTGAGAGTATGGTGATGGCCTGGGAATCCTTCCAGCCACCATGGGGTGGGCTGGGGAGAGGCTGTCCATTCATTCAGGATCCTTGTTTCCAGCCTTCCCTGCCCTGGCTGGCAGCTCTGCCATTGCACTGACCCCAGCTCTTCTCCCACAGCTGTTCTCACTGCAGGCCCCACTGAAGACCCTGCTGCAGCTGACCATCATGCCCATCATTAACGGTAGGCACCACTACCACACAACTGGGAGTGTAGGCAGGGGCACAGCAGGGCTCAGCCTCATCCCAGCTCTCCCTCTCTGCAGAGAGGACAAAGAAGGGGGTGCAGATCCCATTGCCTGAAGGCATGGACTTCACCAGGGAGGTGGTCACCAATCATGCGGTACGTGGTGGGATGGGACAGCCTGTGCCTCCATGTCCTGCTGGGAAGGGCACTGTCACCTCTAGCCTTGCACTGACTCTCTTCCCTCTGCAGGGATTCCTCACAGTGGGAGCTGATCTTCACTTCTCCAAGGGGTTGCGGGAGGTGATTGAGAAATACCGCCCAGTGCCCACCGCCGCTGCCTACTCCAGCTCCCGGCCTACAGAGCCCAGCCTGGACCCCAGCTTGCTCTAGCTCGCCTCCCTGGACTAAGGCCAGATCCCGGGCTGGACCCGTAGAATGTAGGTAGGAAGCAGCTTCCCTGGTACCACCAGCACATTGTCAGGGAACCCAGGCCCTGGTGGGGTGCAGCAAGGTGGAGAGGGTGCTCTGGGAACCCCTGCTGCACCCCTGCTCATTACACTAATAAACCACCTGACTCCAACCACATGGCCTCGTTGCTTGGAGGACATGCCCATGCTGGGGTACATGGTGGGGAGATGGAAAGGAGGCAGCTGATGCTGCTGCCCAGCTCAGGTCCTTGGGAGCAGACACAGATTAACGCAGTGCCAGAGGGCTCCGAGTGACTGTGCTGCTGCCGCTTAGGTGAGTCACTCATTTCCAGGATGCAGGGACTCCTGCAGAGAGGGCACAGCTCACAGAGCCCAGGGCTCCCTGGCACAGGGCATTGGCACTCACTGGTGCTCCTCAGAGAGCAGAGGAAAGTGAAGCAGGGGCTGGCACAGAGGTGTGAGGAGGAGCAGAACCACCTTGGTCAGCATTTATTGCAAGTTCCTGAAGCACTGTGTGCCCTGGCAGTGGAATTGTTGTGGTAGTGGTGGTAAGTCTCCTTCAGTGGGAGCAGAGGTGGTGGAAGCAAGATAGAGGTGAGCAGGACCCAGCCGCCCCCTACTGCTGCTCCTCATAGCCTGCCCAGGCCATCTGTGTGTGGGGCCAAGGGGAAGTGCTGGGGATTGCTCCCTGCCTGGGAGGGAAGTACTGCCACCGCAAACAGGGAGAAGGCAAGACAGGAAGCCACAAGGAAGGAGGTGGCTGCAGCAGGTGCATAATGCCTCTCCCACAGGGACAGAGACCCCAGGACTTGGTCCCCCAGCCCATGCCCCCCACCCATGGCAGGCAGCTCCATCCAGCCGGGGGGGAAGGCTGCAGGCTTGACAGGTCTGTGGTATAGCCAAGCAGCAGCGAGGATGGGCTGTGCAAGGTGCCAGCAGTGAGGGCAAGGTAGGGTGGTGAGAGCAGCTGGAGCACCAGGTGCTACCTCTGCAGTTCTTAGTAAGGCTGGTTCTTAATGAAGCGGCAGAACATGGTGAAGGCAGCAAGCGGCCGGTCTGTGGGCACCATGTGACCAGCTCCCTGTAGGAAAGGGGCAGTGCTTGTCAGTGTGGCTGGGGTGGTGCCATAGCCCAGCCAGCACCACCCTGCCCTGACTGCAGCCTTAGTGTCCAGCACCCCCACCCACAGCCCCATCCGGGGCCCCCACAGCCCTCAGCCCTACCTTGACAGTGAGGAAAGCGATGTTGGTGAATTCCTTCACAAAGCCACCGATCTGGTTCTCGCCATTTTCAGTGTAGAGCCAGGGCCGGCGAGCTACCTGCACCTGCGAGTAGCAACAGTGCCTTCAGCAACTGGGGCTGGCCCTGCCCATGCTCCTGCCACAGCCAGCTACAGCACATAGCCCGGAGCCAGTGACTGGCCTGGGCCCTGCCCATTTACCTTCTGGCACAGGGAATCCACAAACCACTCATCCCCGAGGAAGTTGCAAGCCATGTCGACGTCCCCATTGTACACCAGGATCCGGTATTTCTATGTACAGACAGAGTGAGCTGCTGGCAGGGCAGCAGCCCTAGCCAGGTAGGAGGCTGGGCTGGCAGAGACCCTCCCAGGGTCTGTGGGCTCCCCTGCACTCACTGTGGCTCCAAGCAGCTTGAGGTACTGCTCATTCATCTGCATGTACAGGCGCTTGTAGCTGCGGTTCACATCAAAGCTGTGGAGGAAGCATTGGCATCATGTCTGCTCCTTCTTAGAGCAGTCCCTCCCTGCCCACAGCCTGCTCACCTGCACACCTGCCACTCCGGGGCCTCGGGGGAGATGTGCAGAGCCTTCCGCACCTCGGGGGAGTTCAGGTACACGCTAGGGGCTGTGGAGTTGGTGCAGGGCGGGTCCATCCGGATCTTCTTTCGGGCTACTGGCATCCGGAACAGGTTCTGGGAGAGTTGGGAGAGTCACTGTCACAGCAGCACCTGCTCCATGGAGCAGCTGCTTTCTGCCCCTCCTGCCCATAAGAGCACAACTGGCCGGACAGAGGTGGCTCACAGCCCAGCAGCATGGGCACCTCGGCTCACCTGCCGCCAGGAGAACCTCAGTGGCATCCGGATGAAGGAGTTGCCCAGGTCGTGTGTGATGAGATAATCACCCTCGTACCTGTAGCCAGAGTGAGTATGAGGACAAAATGAAAATCCTGGGGAAGAAGGGCTAAGGGCTCTCCTGGGGGGAGTCCTCAGCAGCAGCCAGACACCATCCATCAGTCCCAGAGGGGCCTCCTTCCCAGCCCACCATGTCCCTCTGTGCCAGTGTGATCAAAGCGAGCTGGCGCCTGTAGAACCATTTTCCCTGGGGCCACTCTCACCTCATGCTCCCTGGGACACCTCCATCACACGGGGCATAGAGGTTGTAGATATTGAGGCCAGACTCCTCTACAATCTGAATCATCTCCCCCATCTGCAAGGAACCGCAAGAAGGGTTTAGGACTCTGCAGGACCCTCATGGAACTGTGGGCCCAGTTCCACGAAGCACATGCCAGGCACATGCTGCTTGACACACAGTATAGGAGCTCTGGCTCCCCTTACCTTGAGTGTGCAGTTCAGGTTGGCGTTGTCATGGAAGTTGCACTTCCCCTGGGAGCAGCAGAAGGCCTGCAGGTCTTTCCACAGCCTGCAGGCAGAGAGCAGGACCACTTGAACCAGGTGGCAACACTGACATAACAGCTACCCTGCAGCTCTCTGCCCAAGTGGCCACAAGACACACAGCTTGGCTCTGTGCCCTCTTTACCCCATAAACAAATGCACCCATAGGAACTGCCTGGGACAAGGGGCCACCTCCACAGCCCAGCTGCTGGCCCAGGGCAGGCTATGTGCTGCCTTTGTCCCAACACCACTGACACAGACAGCCCCAGCCTCAGCTGTGCACCCATCCTGCTTGCACAGAGATGGCGCATCCAGCATTCCCTCTACTCTTACTTACTCAGTCCCCAGTAGCCCGTGGTAATAGGCAAAGTAAACCAGGGAGTTGTCATTGATCTCGTAAGATGAGAGGCCGTTTCCCACAGCGATTCCCTGCGAGGCAAGAAGAAAACAACCCTGTTGTGTTCCAGCTCCCCACAGGGCAGTCACAGCACAGCAGCCGCAGGCAGGAAGCAGATGTGGAACTGTTTACTCTGCAGAGGGAACAGGGAGGGTTGGGGGTGCCTAAGGACGCTCCCTCGGCAGCAGGGACAGACACGTCCACCAGCAGCTGCTGCCAGAACCCCAGGAAGAGATGAAAGGCTGCAGGGCCAGGCGTGCCCTACATCGCTGCTGGTCCCCACCCCAGCTAGGCCGAGCCCTCTGCTCCCTGGCTGGGCAGAGCCAAGCTGCCCACCTTCAGGTTGAGGCTGGGGTCCTGCATCACCCACTCTGCCAGTGTGGGGATGTAGACCCCTCCATAGCTCTCCCCTGTGAGGTAGAGATCGTTCTTGGAGTACTCGGGGAAGAGCCGGAGGAAGTCCTTCAGTGCCAGGTAGTTGTTGTGAGCAACCTGCAGGAAGAAGGTGGCATGGTCAGGTGGTGAGGCTGCACCCCATGCCCAGGAGGGGGCAGGCAGGGGAGCAGGGCTCTCCCTGCACCCCAGTCACTCGCCTCCGTGTCATTTGTGCCATACTTCTTGTCATCGGAGTATGAGAAGCCGACACCAGCGGGAGACTCCACGTAGAGGATGTTGGCGATCTACGAGGACAGCAGAGGAGCCAGCGATCAGGGGAGACCCTCCTCTGACTCAGTGGGGCCCAGGGCTGCTGGCCCCTCCCATGGCAGCACCCACAGGAGCGGGGCCCGCCCCAGGGCTGTGCTGGGGTGGCCACATTCCTGTGCTGCTCAACAGCAGACTCGAGAGGAGGGTGTGTTGGGTGGGAGGGGAGCAGCGGAAGGGTCGGCTCCATGAACAGGGCAGGAGGAACTCACTCAGGGCCACCCCATCTTGCAGCCACAAAGGAAAGCAGTGCCTGTACCTTGTTCCATGCGTACTCATTGTACTTCAGTGTGACCCCATCAGGCTGGATCTGAGGAAGAAGGTGGTGACTGATGGGCAAAGCAGGGCAGGCACAGCAGGATGGCTCGTGCCACGCAGCTGGTCATCCCCTGACTCCTCGAGCCACGGGACAGCAGTAACTACTAACCAGGAAGGGGCCATGCTCCTTAAGGAAGCCCTCCATGGAGCTGCAGCCAGGGCCCCCGTTCAGCCACAGCACCAGAGGGCTGCTTTGGGGATTGCTCTGGGCCTCCACGAACCTGTGGACGTGCAGCCGTGAGTGCCCGGTGCCAGAGGATGCCCCCCTCCCCACCGCAGTCCCACGTACCAGTAGTGCAGGTACTTGCCCGGGCCGGCGCAGAGGTAGCCCGAGAAGTGGCGGAAGGAGGGCTGCTTGGACAGCCCGGGCAGGTACGTCACCTCATGGTCCGGGGGGGCGGCCCGGCCCAACCCCAGCAGCAGCAGCGACGACAGCAACACTGGCCCCATCTGCGGTGGGCGGAAAGGACGGTCAGGGCGCTGTCGGCCACGAACGGCCGCGGCAGCGCCCCGCGAGCGTCCCGCTCCGGCAGCCCCGGCCCGGCCCCCTACTTCGGGCTGACCGCCCACCCAGTCCGGTCGGTTCCCCTGGAGCCGGCCCCGATCCCCCCCATCCTGTCCCCC
>VZTR01017772.1:31237-45020 GCA_013400775.1 Chaetops frenatus | reverse complement strand
CACAGTCTGCTATACTTCTAAAGATTCTGTAAATTCTTGTACATGAAAGAAAACAATGCACTATTTACTGAACAGAATAAATCCCTTGACACAGAAATTTCCAGCTACGGGCCACCTGGTTCACCTGCTTACTTTGTGGAAGAGAAGGAGTAACTTGGATATTTATATTGACATCAGTACAAAAAACTACTTATTAAAAATTTTTAAAAATAATATTATTACTCTTCTTAGGCAGAAAGAAGTCACACTGGAGTTTATTCCGGGTAAAGCCAGAAAGTCTTTGCTCTGCTTCATGCACACAAAATCTTTATGACAGCACTAATAAACCCTTGCCAAGATACTCTGTCAATGTAGTAGGGCTCTATTGCAAGTATATCACTTAACAGATGAAAAGGTGGGGAAAAAAAAATAATAAGAAGAAGGAATAAAGAAGAAAAGACAGTTATGCTCGCAGCCTCAATATGTTATTCCACATTTTAATAAACTTCGTCTTTGTGAATTGAATTGTTACTTGGATATGTGCAGATGCATAACAACCCAATTGTTCTTCCCACTCATGTTAGTATTATTTGATCATGTGCAATATTTCACTGTTTTCACTGATGCTTGTAGTGTTGATTTCTTAACTCTGACAACTACAATAGCAATTAAAAAAAATTAAATTACTTTCAAAATTTATCAAATTATGTAAACATTTTCATCAGCTATGCATAATTGCTGTTGTTCACAATATACAAGGTTTTATTATGAAGGTAACTTCATAATAAAATAAATCACCATTATTTATCTTTGTATTGTTTGAATGTTGATTTCTTTTGTCATGCCCCTGTGCTTTAAATTTCAAGGTCAGCTCAACTTATGAAAATTAATTTTCCTTTTCCAGTTGATATACTCAGAACTTCATTAACTTAATAACTAAATAAACACAAAAGGTTAAAAAATATTCTTCAAGAATCTTCAGGAGTTTCAGCAGATAATAAAAAATCCTGAAATTTATTAAAATTATTTTAAAATGTAATATAATTCTTCATATCTTCAAGTCATGGGATAGTTATAATAAAGAAAAAATACTACATGGAATATTTTTGCAGATTTATAATAATATTTTATTAATTTTTGCTTCTAAAATGTGACTCAAACAAAAACAATTCAAAAATATTTTTGGCTTGACCTTTAATACATTTTTGAGATCGGCAAGAAAAAAATTAGTATTTTTATTCTAAACACATTCATATATCTATGTGTCCTAGGTATCTGCTTATTTAATGCCTAAAAATAATTGTGACGTTCTTAGCCTATATTTTGAAAATAAAAGATTCGTAGTAGAGATACCTTTATTCCCTAAGTGGAGTGTGGAAATAATTAGAAGTAAAGATTTAAACCTGGTTTCAATGTTTAGAAGGAACACTTTGCCTGAGGCTGAAATACAAAAGCAGCAGAACACAGCTGATAACAGGTAGCCAGTAAGAAATACTTGAAAAGTGGTGAAAGTCAGAGGTTTCTGTTCAAAGCATCAGGGACAAAGTTCAGCTCAGGTCCAAGCGCTGATACAGCTATGATTGTGACTACTAAATAAATCTGGGGTTTTGCTATTCCTTTGAAACATAAACTTGAAAGAGAACATGCTCTGGAATATCTGCAGACCCTTTTCTTAAAACACATATGTGGGTTCCGGTCCCAAGTCTCATGGATTTTCATGTGAATTTTATCTTGCAACTGCTTCAAGAAAAGTATACAAACTGACATGGTAACAAGGAAAGAAGCTCTCAAGTGTCATACAGAATCCCTCTCCTCCAGCACAGGGAATCTCAAAGACTTCCCTGGATGCAGAACTTCTACAGCTCATGTGGAGAGAGCGGCACTGGAACCATGGTCGGGAAGCTTCTCCAGCAGTCACATATGTGTTTTGTGTCCACTGTGTGAGACTTAACATAGCTACATAACAACCGATAAAAAGCTATGTCTTTAAATATTAGTGTGGGTTTAATGGCTGTAGTGCATTGTGGAAACATGTAGTGGCATGTTGGGTCATGTGAATGATAATACACTTGCATAGCTACTGAGACTTTTTGTGCATCATAATTATGAAAATATTCAGGATAAAGGACAACTGAGCAGGATTTATTTACCTCTTTTTTTTATATATAATTCAGCTGAAGGAAGGCAGACAGTTTAATTTACCTATACATCCACTTTGCATTTCAAAGAATATTATGAGCTTTAATGTTAGCATGTTTGATGAATGAACATCAATCATTACACTTTCATCACCCCATGTGGCACTCTGTTATACACTGCTTGTTTCAATGACTTTTCAAGTAATATTTTTCTTCCCCTAGAGTTCATACACAAGTATTAATATAGAACTATATAAAATAAGGTTGAAATTGCATGAAATGGTAAATCACCAGGGCAACAGAGAACTCTTCACAATCTTAAAGTGTTGATTTTCCATTTCAGAAGCTCTAAAAAAATATTACTTTTGCAGAAATAACCATTGAGCTGGGAGCAAAAAAGAAAACAGTATTTTCAAAAGCCAGTTAGAAGATATGAATCAAACTATTGTTAAGACATTTCAGTTTTTGTGTGCATGTCTGTTTATATTTACCCACAATTAAATGTGGTTTTTTTACAGTTAAAAGAGTGAATGTCTTCAAATAAAATTTATGACAAGTTTTTGAAGCAAAAGGATTATTATTAATATATTGCCACATTGCTATTTTGCCAGTACTGGAAGATTGTTTCCACTGAAACATTCCTTGCTAAATGTCAAAATGTAAAACTTAAAACATTAACATTTTCTAAATGTTTTATCTCAGATACTTTGAATGCTCTAATCTGATTAATGCTACATTTGTTGCATATGATTTTTAAACTAGGTCATTTATTTATGATTCTGGAATAAAATTTCCACATAATCATATTTCCATGACAGGCTGTGAACATGTGAGATAATGTCCACCATGTCATAAATCTTCACTAATCTTACAAGTCTTTGGATTTACCCAGTACATAGATGAATAGGCTAACCAGAAGAGTGGTTAGAATGCCTGGAGTAAAGACTAGAACACGTATGCCCTGGACAGGCATGAGATCAGAACTCTGTATCATTTCTTTTGCATTAGACAGCCTAATTACCACTATCTTTAATGAAAATCCTGCAGGCACATAAGAAAAACAGAAGTCCTTGCAGGCTGATTTTGATCAATGGGCATTCAGTGGGCATCAATGCATTCCATAGGCTGTAGTAGAGACAAGGTATGGAAAGTTACATCAGACACTGACAGGAATTTTCTGAATGAATAAGTGATCCTTGTGGCTTTAGGTGGAGAACAGAGAGGCTGAAATTTTACTTCCTTTAAGGAAAACTAGAAAGTCATTAATTAAAAAGAGTATGTATATCTGCATGCAATATATGCAAGAATACATTTTAATAAGACTGCAAGAAGCAGAAGTTAAATGACTGATAGTAATACCGGCAAAGCATTTATGATCCATGCTGTTTTATCCTAGAAGGCTCATTGTCTATTTTTTCCTCCAGCTCTTTGACAGAGTAGCTGAAGAATTTCTTCTGAGTGTTACCCTAGGAAACATTTTGAAAAGAAAAGTGGAGACAAAATTTCTAATCACCTTAATTCCTCACCATTTTATGTATCTATATATTTATTTTTATTCTGCATAGCATGGAAAGAACAATATGTGCTTCTCACTTCCTTCAGTGTAGTTCTACATCCAGCTATAAAGTGGCTTGTTTGGCCCAAGTCACACATCTCCCCTGATTCTATTTGATTCTGGCTTGTAAGTTGTTCTCTGTGACTTCCATCACCCAAGCAATGTTTCGTTTCCATGGTTACATATTGTCAGATACATTTGCAACATCATTGCTATGTTGCCTATACCCAACTGATATAAAGTAGTCTTGGATAAGATTGTGACATGAAATGTGGAATACACTAGAGCTTTTCTAAATTAAAAGAATATTTAGTGAAAGTGCTGGAGAATGACAAGGGGAAAACCTTTATTAATTCAACTAATAGAAGTGACAAAACAACAACATGGAATATTCTCAGAGGTTTTGTCATTCTAAAATCCCAAGCAAATATACACTGCAGGAGTCATCACCCTCTTAAAAACCTCCAACAGTGAAAAACTCATTTTGCTGAAAGATTTGGAACAAACTATGCTTGTCTAACACAAGGTCTTCAGGGAATCCCTTTGGCAGGGGTTCAAGGGCATCAGTTCTGAAGAGCTCTGCAGACATTAGAATAAAAAATTATACACATACACCATGCTAAAAAAAGACCTGTAGGACTTCAATCTAGTTAAAAGTCCAAGGACGTGTCCCTGTAGAATTCCCCAGGGTGTCAGAGGAAAGAGTATCTCTGCACATCATTGCATATTCTTCATAATTACTGCAGAGATATTACCGGGAGAACTGCTGCAGGGAACAAAAAGCCTTTGGGTCACATATATTATTCCCCTGATTATATCAATATGACACACCATTGTACAGACCATTGTGGTATAGGTTGTCTGATGAAAAAATGCAGTACTATGAAAAGGAATATTTGGGTATGTGAAATTATTTTCAAATGTACTATAATATGGATCTGGGGGAGCAGTTTGCATAATGGGTCTCAGAAGTAATGAGTCCCATTGCTCTTTCTCCATGGGATCTATAGAGCAAAGACTAAACTCTCTTGTAGCCACAAAACACATATCCAATGCAACATAAAGAATATATTATATTAACCAAAAGACAGATTTTGTGGCTCACACTTATAGTACCGATGTTCTGGTCATCCAGAGGGAAAACCTTACCCCTCAGTCTTCAGCTTCTCAGGTGTGGAAAGTAATACTGATTGTCAGCTTCTAGATTCAAAATTGATTTCCAACTGCTTCATGCAGCACCATGTATCTGCTTTTGTCTCTAGTTAAAATCACAAAGAAGCAAAGACAATAGTTCTGCATCAGGATGAGTTCATTCTGTCTTGTAAGTTCTGCTTTCTAAATCTCTGTCTGTCTTGGCCCACAGACACTGGCTGGAGCTGAGAAATTTACATGTCAGTGTGCATAAATACACACACAGATTCCCAGGTCCTGGCTCAGGTGTGACAACCATCAGTGAGAGTCAGGGAGCAGCTCTTCAGAGTACCTTTGGGATTGAGGAAGGTCATTGCCTAGAGGTGTGAGACACATTATGGGATGCAGGTGAAGAACATTTTTGGGTAGCACAAGATTTACTCTGGGACGCTCAGAGAAAAAAGTGAAGGTTGGGAAAGGGAGGGAAATAGTTGCTTTGTATAAGACAAAAAAAAAGGGAATGTGGAGCAGCAGTAAGGTGACAAAAGGGTTGATTCCATGTAAACCCACAGCTGTTTGTCTGTCAATGCTTTGCATGTCATCAGCACAGTCTACCCTGCCTTATAAAATGCTATTTCCAACTCCTTTTGCAATGAATGGACTCTTGTTCAGTGCTGAGAGGAAAATGAAGGACAGAGTCTGAGAGCCAGCCCACACATCAGCAGGCCATGGAGCCACAGTGCCAGGAAGTGCAGACAGCAGAGTAGATTCACGTGCCAGCAGCCAGAGGGGGACCTTGGTGTCATAGGGATCCGTGTGCCCGTGCTGCCAGGAATTGGAGCAAGTGCAGCTGTGTAGGTGACTGTGTGATCACCAGCAAACATCAACCCAGAATGGTCAGAGAGCAGATGAAACTGCCTGTGAGGCCAGGTTATGCCTCTTTTGGAACAGACTTTTAGCATCTAAGTGTTTGAGGATGCTGCCAGACATTCCACTTTTTTTCAGAAAGTAATGTGAAGTTTGGTTAATATTTTATTTAGGTAACATTATTTAATCTCAGGAGTTTTTCCCCTTGAAAATGTATTTCTTAGAGGCATCCAGAATGACTTCGAAATCAATGTGCATAAACTTAGGATAAAATTATTTGTCTAAGTTAAAGTACAGAAAATGCTTGGGATTTTTGAAAAATCTTGAATTAGGAGCATGGTGTGAATGACATGCATTGGAGACCCATGCACTCTTATTCAGAGTACTAAAGGCTAATTGGGAGCAAAGCAATGAGCATGAAATCCAGGGAGTGTGCTGGAGTTCATTCCTTTCTTGAAGTCAAATGTTAATAAAAGTTAAATTACCTGTAGTAAAATATGTTTTGTTCTTTGTGCTTATTCAGAATGTGTTCATTCAGAGGGTATTATGTTCAACTATCTGTGAGTCAGAGAAATCCTCATAACTTAATATGCATTTCCAAAAAAGGAGGTTAAAACATGAACGAATTAAAATATTTAAGATTATATTTAATATATAAAATAATTTCTGTATTAAATATGTTGAAAAAAGCTGAGCTCATGATAGAAGCCTTCATACAGAATAATATTTTTCTTCCTGGTTCCATCAACTGGTACTTACCTATTATTTACACATAACATTTTTATTCAAATTATTCATAGAAAACAAACTAAACAACTAGACAGATTTTAATCAGTGCTAAAAATAAACTTACTAATCTTAATTCATTAAAATCTAGATTTTTTTTTTCACCTTACTGGTAAACCACCTAAATCCTGTTGTTCTTGTAAGGTTTACACCTGAAATGAGATAGTTTGAATTGCCAATAATATTTTTATTTGTAAATTTCCTAATGTTGATATAGGCCAGAGGATACACACTCTGTACATTACATACTGGATGATCTCAATCTACCTATATGAACTTTAATCAAGTTAAATTTCTCTGCAGAGCCATGAATCTCTGTGATATGGTGTATTTTTTTTACACTAGCTTTGTTTCCTTTCCAGCATGATGCTACCAAGGGAAAAAATTTGGATCTATAACATCCAAAATATCTCCTTAAAAAGAGAATTCTGATTCTATAGAAAGTTAACTTTCTCATGTTTCCAATAGTGCTGATAGCTAAATAATGCTGGTGACTAAATAAATAATTTATTTTAGTTTAGATCTTGAGAAGCCACAGAAAGAGCAAGGGAGTACTTATATGGATCTAAATCATGAATATTTCAGTATAAAGAAACTTCCTTAGCAAATTTCTAACCATAAATAAAACTACTATTTAAAAGATGTCAAGAACAATTCTCCAGCAAAACAGTGCAATATGGTAGCTGGTTTTCATTGGCTCTTATCTTAATGAAATGTCTTTCTTAAAAGCATTACTGCATCAGCCTGAAGCTAAATGATGAAAGTTAAAATTAATTATTTATTAAAATATGCCTTGTAATTAAAATTTTTTTACTACAATATTAATATTATATGTATATGTATAACAGGATATATTGGCTGAATTTAATATAAGAACAGGAAGTGGAAATAATGTAGAACACACACCTGAATATCCAACAATATGGAGTATTGTTTTCAGAGTGAAAAGCATAAAGTGCTTCTATCCAGATCATCTTAGTTCAGTAGACAACTGAAATAAAGAGGCTCAGGCCTTTTCCTATGCTCTGTTGATTATTGTACATCTGACAGCTGATCAATATCTGAATAACTCCCTTCAGATGAACAGCAAGGAGTATTTTTGATTTCTTATTTCCATTCCTTGCTATGAAGACAAAGTGTCAAGTATTAGTAAATGTCTTCATTTGGGGCTGAATATGGTCAAGAGATTCACTTGAGTGGGTGGAGGTCTCTGAACAGGGACTATCTAGGGCTAGAAATTGTAAAATGAAAGTCAGAGGTAAGATTATGGTGTGAATACTGTTTTGCAACCATCAGATCTGAAAACTTTTTAAATTGTAAAATGAGAGAAAAATGAAAGTTGTTTTGGAGCCAACAGGAAGCAACAGATGCATTTATGCATCTGAGAAGTTCATAGTATATTCTTTCAATATTCATTTTGTCATTTTTCTCTTTTGCTCTGCACAGTACTAAGCTCACAAGGAAGATTTTTTTAGAGATTGTAAAATACAAGGCCTTTTTGAATTAGAAGTAGATGACAATTGCTCTGAATCTCAAAGTGTCACTAACAAGAAAAATGAAAAGGCATGTTTCAATGATGATAGTAGTTCATATGAAACCTTCAAAAACTCGAGGCTGTGAAATACAGTGTGAACTGCTGGTTCTAGGCCATCCGTTCTTCCATATCAGTTCCCAGGTGATAGGAAAGAGGGGACACATTTAGCTTATCTAGCAAGATAGTTCCCCATTTTTTTATGTTAATGAGTAAATGCTCTGTGTAGTTGTGGTAATATGAAAGGCTATGATAAGTTTCTTCTCCCATGGTGATGACTCAGTTCCCCTGGCTGACAGGACATAGAGGAAAAATATGGTTCTATTATTTTGCTGATTGCTTGCTTCACAGTTATAGTAGGACCAAGTATGAAAATATCTCGTCTTTTTTAAGAAGATGCCTATTAATTCTCTAGTTACATAAGACTAAGGCTATGTCCTTACTCTGTCTACACAGAGGAGGCAAGAATTTAGGTTTTCAAAGGCCAAATAATTTATGATCCTAGGATCTTTATTTTCCTCTGAGACTCAGGTTCCTTAAGCACATAAATCACTTTTAAAATATTATGCTAAGTTATACTCTGGGCCTCTGAGATAAGAGAGGTAAGATGCATGGAAAAAAGTATTTGGCAAATGTAGTTTCCACCACCTAAAGGAACCAAAAAGAAACAGTAAGATGTTTTTCTATGACTCAGATGCATTAAACACTAGTCCTTCTAGTATTTGGATAATCTTTCTGCAACAAAACAGTGGTGGATGGCTTGGTAGTATCACGAATTTGATGAGAAGAAGGAGCTTACTCGTTACGCTTTGCATTATTACCATATATATTACATTCTGTAATGACATGCTGACATAAAAATATACGGATTGGAGGCTTTAGCAGTGCAATTATGATGAGCTATTGACAAAAACAAACCACCAAATAAAATGCACACCTGGAATACGGTGTATATGAGAAGATACTGTAACTAATGAAGGATAAAATGTTAAAAAGTATCTGTTTCATGAGGTTTATTTTGCTTTTATAAGATAAGCTGATCCAGCGAGAGTGTGTGCCCTTTGAAGAAGAAATGGAAGTACAACACTTGAATAATAAATGTTGGTTTACTCAAGGACCTCGAGTGAAAAAAAGGTAAAGATACTGTAGTGATCCATCCACAAACTAGGCTATACTGAAGTTTTATATCAACCTTTGACTGTAACTTTTGAAAAATAGGAGGTATAAGACTGAGAATCCTGCAGTTGTAATTCTTTCCTGAGGCTGTTCTTATGGGGCAGGCCTTACTAAGCTTAATATTATCCCTGTATTTTGCCTACAAGCACAGCCTCACCACTGTCTGGAATTTGAACTGGATAATGATATGTCAAGTTTAAGCTACATTGTTTGTGGTGTTCCTTTTTTAATATATAACAATTATTTTGCAGAATCTCAGAGGCTGAAATATATAGAAAGTATATAAAAAAAACAAAAATTACATGAATTCATCATGAACATGACCTAAGATTTTTTTTTTTTTTTAATAAGAGGCTTTGAATATTGAGCTACTTAAAAACACACCTTAGATATGTTCATTTATATAGTCTATATTAAAAATATTTTTGAGAACTGGTAACCTTCTTTCCCTTTAGGAAATATTTACATTTTTCCATTTTTAGTACTATTTAAATAGATACAATTTGTTCAAGGGGAAAGAAAACAGCCAGAAGTCAGGATATATCACTCTGCAGTGATTCACTGTAGTTGTCTTCGGTTTTATTTTAGAAGATGTGTCTTCATAAATTCAAAGACTTTACCTCTGAGTTCATCTTTCATTTCCCTGGAAAGAGGAGCACTGTGGGTGAGTACTTGTCTCTGACCCAGAGCTGAGTTATAAGCAGTTTCGGTATCTGTGAGATAGTCCAAGATCTCTCCTGAAGTCAGAAGCACAAACTTTATTCTGTGTATATCCTTCACAAGCCACTACTTACAGGACTGTTCTCATGTAGCCCAGGGACATAAGTGATATGTCTAAATTACAGACTACTTTACTTCTCTGTCTCTTGAATTGAATGCAAAGAGAAAGAAGAGCCACAAGAGGAGGGATAGTTTCAAACAGGTGGACAATCATGCCTATGTCTGTTTAAAACAGTGGGTTCCTGATTTCACCTGTGTGCTGCCTTCATAAAGAGAGGAGGTGTAGATTTGTACTTCCCTTTGTAATGGCAGGGAACTTGCTTAAGGGCTAGCAAAGATAACTGGGACACTGAGTTTCTGGATATACAGTGGCACTACATGCTGCTACTTCTAGGTGCAGTGCATTGTACTCCCACAGTGAAACAGAGAAACCTTTCTCCTAACAGAGGCATTTTAGCAGTGCCCAAAAAGCTGTGTGTGACAAAAAATGTTTGCATTTTACTTTCCTCATCTGCAAAATCAAACTACTGTGTTTATTCATAATATATTTCTGAAGTAATTAGTTTTCAAAGAAACCCCTCAGCTGTTCATCCACATATTAACTGGAACTGATTATAGCTACCAAACATATAAATAATGTCTGAATTTATGATCTTGTTAGTGATGATTCAATAAATTGGCTGTTTACCTGCAAAAACAGGATGAAATCTAAGAGATGGTGAGCATTAATCATGAACATTATGTTAGATTCCCAGGCAGCACAATGCTATATATACCTGAAGTTTTCTTCATTTATCCTCAGCACTCAAAGTTTTTTTTTTCTTTGTTCTAATATTTTTTACATATGAACCAGTTTTTAAACATATTTATGTACAGAACTATTTCATTACCAAAAGTATAATGTGGTTGTCATAGTTACTGGAAATAAGCAGCTCACTTTTCATTACTAGTATGAGGCTTTTTAAATTGCATGCTCAATTTCAACAGTATTTGAAAAAGAAAGTGTCCTTGTGAATTAAGTTTGGATTCAGTGATACATCTTGCTGTTCTTTTATTCAGAAGAGCAGGCCAGTCCTGTTTGTTTATTATCTACATAGTTTAGGAGAAAATTTGTTATGGGATGTCTGAAGTTCCTTAGTGAATCTCAAGGTAATCTCATCTCTAATGCTTTTGTATAGTAGCTATTTAATCTTCTTTATGGAGAGGACAGAATGACCTTATTCTTTACTTTTTCTAATAAAACTTCTTATGGTTGAGAATTTCAATGAGGTTAAAAAAGAATTTTGTCTTACTGAAAAACAAAAACATGGAAATATCTCTGAGTTGGGAAGAACCTTTTCTTCCTAAGCTTTAACTGAAAAAAAAATTGTTTTACTTTTGCTATTCTATGGTTATGTTCTGGCAGTGATTGGACTGTAATACAGGAAAATATAATTATGGTTTCCACTTAATTCAGGTGTATTAAAAATAAAGGCATGTATAATAAGGCTGCAATGTAGAAACATGTCCTTCAATCTATTTTCATCACATAAATTATTTTATTCACTGAGTTTAACTGCTTAGCATTTTATCCAGTTTTTTTTTTAAAATGACAGATATTGTCAACAAACATATTAAAGTTATTTCTGTGAACAGATAAAATAACTCTATTTTGACAGGGTTTCAAAAATATAGACTGATTTAAAGAAAAGTCCTTACAAAGAAAAATATATTTAAGGTGATTCACCACTGCCTTTTTGACAGGAAAAAATAACAACTTTTGTTACTGCTTCAACTTTGCCAAAAGTAACATGCATGCATCTTTACAATGGTCCAGAGGATATCAGAATTTTAAACATCATGTTATTTATCTTAAATTACAGTATATTTAGATAAGAAGCACTTGTGCAACTTTATATTTAGTTGTCACTATCCAAACAAATTTCTGTAATCAGCATTAGCCCAGTTCACTTTGGAACTATGATAATTTAGTTACAATGAGTGTGCCTCCCCATATTTATTTATCTCTGCATGTGTATGTGTGCATGTGTTTACACACATATCTGTGTGGGTAGAGGATACACACAGAAACAGTGGATAGAAATAACAGTAATAAAAATAACTGTCATCTTCATTGAAAGGCAGACATACCTTCATAGTTCTGAAAATCCTGACTTTTGGAACAGTGCAAGAGGAAGAATCAAGTACCCTTTGCTCTTCCTGTTCAGTTTTTAATTTCAGTGAGATTTTATTTTTGTCTGCCATGTTATACAAAACTGAAGGGAATATGTCACTATTTGGTAATTTACATTACATATTACATTTACATTACACAAATAGATTATTAACATACTCTACAATATTTCAATGACCCCCACAAACATGCTTATTCTTTAAAATATTAAGTTACTTGGTTTTACCACTTGCTTTATAAAATAGATACAAGAGAATTTTTAGAGGTTTTATCAAATAGTGTCCTATAACTACCTGATGGCACCTTTCTGTTTAATGTATTCTCCACTGCACTGCCAAAGAGAATAGATAGCAGATCTGTTTCAATCTATCAAAATCACAGATCTCTTTAGTCTGTGATGGAAAAATATATACAGATATTCTGAGGTCACTGATATTTCCAAATCCTGAATTAAAGGTGATAATGTTATAACTAGAACAAAAATATGTAGAAAAATGCCAGTTGGTGACATTCACCATCCTTTCAAAAGCACATAGGACTTCATCTTAGAGAGGAATAAATTCCAAAATCCTCTTTATCTCAAAGTCTCTCAGAAATACTACAATGTTATTTTAATAGATATTAGGAGGCCATTATGTTCTTGTGGACAAAATTAAACAGAGTATTAATAATTTAATAATTAAACATAGCAACTGAATGTGTTTATACAACTATCCCCTTGATCTCATCAGTCCATACTCTGGCTGCTTTCGTCTTTATTTCTTTTTTTCTTTTTTTTTTTTTTTTTTTTTTTATCCTTTTTTTTTTCTGTGNNNTTAAAGCTGTGTGTCTATCTGTGTGTGTAAATGGTGCTTGGTCGTATCTCCAGTTCTTGAACTGGGGAAAAACCTAAACTTTTGGTCAAGACAATTAAACCTTGTTATGCAACTACAGATTTTTATCTAGTGAACAGAAGGGAAGACTCTAAAAGTTTTAGATAAGATCTCTCATAAATTTTTCAGGATTTTGCTACTCCCTTAGAGGATTTTACCACTCTGAAACAAAAAAGTAGACTTAAAGTTCATTTGTATTGTGAGTAAAAACAAAAACCATGAAGAAAACTTATGAATTATGGAATTTTCCCAGTTTGAAAGTCATACTTCATCATCACATAAATCCTATTAATGCTATAGTGAATGAACTATCTTCAGATAATAATCAGACAGCTGTTTGTCATGATAAATATGGATAAAAGACCCTTTGCAGTTTATCTGCATATATGTGGTTTCTTAAAAATTTCTTTGACATTTGAATTTTTTTGGCATCAATTAAGCATATTAAACCACTGATAATGAGTCTTCACAAACACATGGTATTGAGTTTGGATAAAAGGAATTTATCCCTTGACATGAATTAACTTTACTAGAATGTGCAAATGAGTAGCAAGTGGAAAGTCTTATCTCTGTAGTTGTTCTAATTAGTCAGTAACATTTAACATCACAAGAATTTGAGATAGTGGAAAAGACAAATTACTGAACTTTTTATTATTATTGTGCTTGTTAAACATGAATATTAACATGATTGTTGACATATTTCAGAGTGATTCTGTGAAAAGTTTTCTGCAGTCATTTGCAATATATTAATAATATTGCAGCTCAACTAATCAAAGAAATTGTGTGCTGGTTAAAACTATAAGATTATACTTAACTAACAATAAATCCTTGGATCTTCAGTTTCATGTCAGTTCC